>VXBP01009771.1:409562-488801 GCA_013400115.1 Rhinopomastus cyanomelas
TACTATCTCTTGTTTAAATCTACTAAAAGTATTGTGATTTCTCTGTTGTAGTCAGTTTAACCTCATAATTACATAATTCAAACTACTTTGAATAATTCAAATTACTTTAAGAAGTCTCATGCTGCATTTTTTCGGTTAATCAGCTAAATTTTGGTGCATGCATCTAGGATAATTTCAAATGAATAATTTTGAAGTGATATAATTAATAAAGTTGTAAATACATATGATCTGGAAAAGGTCTCTTTAAGAAATAATATGAGAACGCACCTTTAGAAAAATGCTCATGAGGTGGTTTAAATATGAACAGAAATTATTATTTTGTTTCTGCCATTATAGATGAATGTACATAAACATAAAAAGCCAATAATGTGAACTTCTAATTTTTCATCCTTCTCAGAATTGTTTGTGCTTTATACATGAGCAGCTAAAATGGAACCCCTAACTCATGTTTCTTCTTTGTTCCTCTGTAGTAAGAAACAGCATCTTGCTCCTCTAACAGCGTAAAACCAACCACTTTTGAATCCTATATCCACTTTGAAACAAGACAAGTATTTCAGATTAAATTCAGATTAAATTCTTATAGTAAATCAACACTGTTATGTCATGCAACTTACAAGGAAAGACTCATGGAAGTCAAATGAACAGATCTGCACACACAGAAAGACTTGGGGCTTCAAGCACAGCTCTGTACTCACATGTAATGTTTGTCTTTTGTTTTCTTTTCTGCAGATCACTAAAAAGGAGTCCTAAGATATTTTGATTCGGTTCAGTCCCTGAACGTTATTGGTTTTCATCATATCAGACCTATTCAGTGGAGATAATTCCTGTTTTGAAGGACAACTTCCATACAGCAAGAAAGGGAGTCAAGGTAATGGATATTTAAACTAAACTGCTTTTGGAATATCTTTATGGGCTTTACTGCTTGCTTTCAATAGTTTATAAAATTAAAATCAAACACAGAAGCTCTTGCCAGCAATTTAATCTGACTAAGCTTACAAATGGAACATAGATTAAAGAAGAAATCCGGTTTTCTGGATAATATTGCTGTTTCTCTCCATGGGTTTGCAGAAGGTTTTATCTTGAAAGTGTTTACCACTCCTTCTAAAATATTTTGAAATAATAACTGCAGTATGCTATTAACCCAGATTGCCTGAGTAACTTCCTCAAAATAAGTTTGTCTCTTGTTTAATAGCATCTGATTTGTTCTGGAAAACTCTGTAGAAAAGATTTCGATACAAGATCTGTACTGTACTTTGAACCTCCTAAAGCTTTTCCCTGTTAGGAAGTCAGAAAGTATTTCTGACAATTATTGAGTGGTTTGGGTAACTCAGTGCATGTTTTATTAGCATATTTGAATATATGCAAATCTTTGTTAATGAAGAAGACAAATGTGAAAAGTGGTGTGCTCACTAAAGGTATATTGTGATATTTGTCATCTAGATGAACAATTCATATTCACTTCAAATTTATAATGAATACAACCACAGATGGAAATAAAATGGAGTCAACAGCTGTGGTTACCTGTCAACTGGTGTGCTTCATGGTTTAATAGCTGAGTGACTTATGATCGTGTAGTTCAGAGCAGCTCTAATTAATTTTTTAGTTGAGTCTTTATTCATGACCTCAAACTATGGTTTATTAATAGGTCAACATGAAGAGCTTGGTAAAGTGTAATGTGTGGCTGTGTAAACATATTTGAAAGCACACAGTTCAATGTTGAATGTCAGATGTTTCACCTGTCTACCCAGCTAATTGAGAATCATATCAGAAACTAGAAAGCTGTTGTAATGAATGAGACAGACAGTGACCTCCAAACAGACGTAACTCAGTTAGAACTGATGAACCTGATACCACTAGATTCACAGGATCATTTTATATATATATAACACATTTTAACTCATTTTCCTGTCCTTGGCAAGGTATGGCAACCACTAAGAGCACAGGAAAGACTGCAAGGTGAATTTTAATGTGTTTTCCCTATACAAGCTTTATTAGAGTAGCAGATTTATTGAAGGATATTATTTACATGAAAAAGAATTTTGACTCTGAGTGCATGCAAGGAGGAATTCAGGCATCTAACCAGAGTCTTAATGTCTTTAGGGAGGAAGAGGAGGTTGGATGAGAAAAGGGAGAAGACATTTTTTTCCCAAGCTATAAATTAAAACCTCTTTTTTCTCTTTCTTGCCAAACAAAGATAAATTTAAGACATAACTTTTACTGAAAATTTAGCTTCCTACATATTTTTAATTCTCAAAATAATACCTATTCATAGGCTGAATAATTGTGTACACTACATGTCAGTGCTTTTGATAGTCCAGTTTTGACAAACATGCCAGGATCATTTATGTGGATGGTCTTTCTACATAGGTGACAGAACTAACTTCTGGCCTGCCAGAGGTTGCGCGTGACATTCGTTTCATCCTCTGTTACCACAGAGCACAACCTAGTCTTGATTGTTCCTCAAAACCACGTGGTTCATTCCTAATAAGTGTTAATGGTCACTTTTAGAGAATTACTACATTAAAAAAATAGCAGGAATTTTCAGTGAAACACAAATCACACTGTGTTTGTTTCCACTTCTGCAGAGAAGATGACTGGTCATAGCTCCATGCCTAAGCTAGAGCTTCTTTTTTATTGGTGAAGAACATGTCCTCAAAACAGTAGGCCATGCTTTCAGTCTCCCAGTAAGGACACAGTGTGAAATAGTGTTCTTCTAGCATACAAAGAGTTTAGAGAAAACACTCAGCATCCCTGACTACAGTCCCTTGAATTTCTCATCTCTGAGGTCCGGGAATACTCATCACTCCTTTCCTAAAATGCAAAACACTGCCAGTTGGGTTTTTTTTTGCCTAAGATTCTGCTGTTTCTTGTGTTTCTGGTCTTTCTGTGTTTCTCTTCATTTCTGTGGTCTTATTTTTCGTTGGACTTCTCAGGAGTACTCAGGCTCATGTACACAACTGTTAACTGTAAAGGGCTGGTACGTGTCAAAGCCTCATTCTTCATTTCAAGTGAATTGCTCTGATAAATGTAGAACAACAGCGGCAAAGCTGACACAAAGGAAAGAAACCTCTGCGCCGCGCGCTTCTGAATAGGCTGTGTCAGTCTATTTATTATATCTCTCTTTACTGCGTGGACCTTGGCACAGTGATTACATCTAACAGACGTTTTTAGAACTGCTCTTTCTTTCAAATGTTGTTGGAATAAATGGCACCAGTTAGGGAAAAACAGTTGCTAAAATAGGCTATCGAGGGGGTTTGCATATTGTTATTTCAGACAATCTGAAATTCTGACAGTTGTAACAGTGATGGGCAGGAACAAAAGCAGCAGTGATTTTCAAAAATACAGCTCTGCATTGTCTTCCAAATGTGAAGGCTTCAATGGGCTAACACACTGAGCGGGAGGACCTGACACGAATTAGTCATTTTCTGTGCCCGTGGAATTTAACAATCCTTAAATGGCTCGCGCTGGATAAAAGAAAAACAGAAAAATGACCTTTATCTTTGGCACCACAGCAAATCATGTTGTTCCACTGTTCCAGTGATGCATAGAGGTGGAAATAACGGAGATGAGTACAATAGACTTTTCCATAGACTGAGTTTTCCAGGTCATTTAATTCTCTCTAGTGTCTTCAGAACCTTTCCAACAGAGCTAATGATAACAGATTGCCACGTTATCCTGTTCATGGTGACCTGTTTGGGTAGCTGCCAGAAATTCTACTCACTCAAAACTGTGGGTAAAAAAAAAAAGGTGTTTACTGAATTTGCCTCTAATGGTTATTATAATGCATTAAGGTAAATGAGATAATATATTCTGTTATTTGGTAATTAATCTGTTCAGCAATTATTTGATTACTTTGAAAATTGATACTTTAGATATGAGTTGCTACTCACCTGCTGCTGGTTTTAAATTTTCCTCACTGACTCTAACCTTCTGCTGGTTCATGTTCCATGGGGATAGTTTCCCCAGTCTAACAAGGCTGGTTTTTCTCAGCCTATAGCCAGCTAAACTATTCACATGAAAGCTTTCCTTGCTAAAAGAGAAATAGCTGTGGCTCTGAAGGTAAATAATGTCATTTTTTCCTGGGAATTGTGATTGCTACTGGGATATATGGACTTAGAAATGTTCAAATGAGAGAGTCTTGCCACTCGTGCATATAGTGGCATTCTGTTTCAGAAAATTATACTCTTTTTCCCTATTTCTAGATTTAACATAATTTTCTGAGAATTAGAAAGCTTAAAATCAGATATATCCTGTGATTTGTGTTGTGAAAAAATGAGCCTGCATTTAATTAATGAGCTTAATTCAATCAATCTAAAAAACTTCTGCCTTGAATACTTGAATAATCAGTGTTTATTCATTCTATTCATTACAAACTAATATTTTAAAAGAGGTTTTTCCTATGACTTCTGATTTTGGGATAACTTGTTCCTGTATGTGACTTCTACATAATTTTGAAGAGCCAGAGGGATCTAAGATTATAAATATTTCATGTTCATTCAAGCTGTTTCAAGCAGATTTGAAATAAAAAAAATTATTTTATTTTGGGGGGTTTTATAACTGCATTTGAATACCTATAGAAATGCTAGATATGTCGTACTTCTTCCATATAAATGAGAAAGTCAGGTTAAGTGTATTAACAAATACTGTTTAGTGTAAAGAAATGACTCGTGTAGTCTTTCCAAGTGTCTGTTTTCTGACCTCGTGCTAATGTTCAAGCTTGCATTGAGCATATCTGTCACCTGCATAGCCTTCC
This sequence comes from Rhinopomastus cyanomelas, assembly GCA_013400115.1. Taxonomy (NCBI): domain Eukaryota; kingdom Metazoa; phylum Chordata; class Aves; order Bucerotiformes; family Rhinopomastidae; genus Rhinopomastus; species Rhinopomastus cyanomelas. The sequence goes on from VXBP01009771.1 coordinate 414,316, forward strand.
CTTGAGTACAGATTATACAACTAGAAATACTAGAGGTAGAAAATGCCACCAAATCTCTTTGAGATGTAATTGCTCCAGTCAGAAAAGCTTTCTTTGGAGGCTCTATTACCCGTGGAGGTTTCAAACTTCAATGTTATATAAAACACTTTGCCTGTTGGGTATATAATGTGGCAGTTCAGCATCTGCTTTGCTGGCTGAATCATCTCATGAATAAGAACTTTCTTCTCAAGGTGGGGAGAGCAACGTAGGCTGTGGAATAATGAGAGTTATCACAGGTAGTACAGTTAATTGCACCACGCTAATTTTAAGAAGAAAGTTTGAAAGCTTTTGGGCTTATATGCCTCATATGTGGTCGTTAATTGACATACTTGTATTCTGAGTAGTTTCATGATTTCAAGGCCTGAAATGGTTCTAGTGATTCCCTTCTTTTCTACCTATTGTTCCAACAAAAATAAGTTTAGGCTTCAATTTTATGTTACACTAAATCCTTAGTTTTCATTTTGTGATTCGCTCTTATATTTTGGTACTGCATAGGATTAAAACTTTGAATGCCATAAAATAAACACTTGATGTTAATATAAAGATATTTAAGGTCTTTGGATTATTGTCTAAAGTCCCATTAGATTGCCCTTCTCGAGTATTTAGATATTATTATCATTTTCATTAATGCTGAACACATAAATTGATGGATTAAATTGTGGCATAAATGTTTGCAGTTCACTACAGACTAACAGGAACCTGATGTATAACACATCAATAGTCATTCATTTCCTTCCGTTACAGCAGAATAGGGGAAAAGATAAAGGCTATTTTAAGTAATCACATATATTCAGGTTTCAGATCTGCTATTAATCTCCCTTCCTACAAGAAGCCAGCGTTTATTAATGTGACCAAAAAATTAAACTATTTTATCCTAAAACAGTTATTTATGAGAAAATCTGATATTAATCTGAAGTTAGAGTGAAACCTAACCAAGGACAAATCACTTTTGTGATATGGTTCACTTCTCTCCTCTCTACCCTCTCTTCCCTGTGGCAGATCTAATTATTACATAGACAATGCATCATAGGGTGATCCAGCACACAAGATTTTTGTAGAATCAGAGAGTCATAGAATGGTTTGAGCTGGAATGAAATGTAAAAATCACCTAGTTCAAACCCTTGCTTTGGTAGGGACATCTTCCCCCAGACTAGGTGTTTCAAATTCCCATCAAACTGAACTTGAAGTCTTCCAGGGACCGGCATCCACACCCTCTCTGGACAACTTGCTCTAGTGTCTCACCACCCTCACAGTGCAGGATTTCACCCTCACATCTCATCTTAACCTACACTTTTTCAGCTCAAAGTAATTTCTCCTTCTCCTATCACTTCATGTGTTTGTAAAAAAGTGTCACTCCAGCCTTTTTGTGGCCCCTGTTAAATACTGGAGAGTTGCCATAAATTTTCCCCAGAACCCCGTGTTCTCCATAGGAGTGGTGTTCCTGTCCTCTGATCATCTTCATGGCTTTCTGGACCTGCTCCAACAGATCGTTTGGTTTGGTTTGGTTTGGTTTGATTCATTTTATCTTGTTTTGTGGCCAAACCAGTATGTGAGGGAAATTTCAATGCCGCAAGATTTACACTTTTAGCTTTCTATCCAATTGGCTCTGCTATTGCAGTAAGCCACAACGCATCCTTTCATTTCGAAGTAGGGAAGTGTCCTGCATTCAAAAATCCCACGGTGAGCAGGAGGAGAATGCATGTGGAGCCACTCTATGCAGGGTGCCGGTTGCTGGTGCTGAATGATTAGCTACTTTTGCAAACTAAGTGGGGTAATGCCTCACCCTCACTTCTGGTCTGATTTTAGAGGCATCCTGCCCTTGTGGAAAGGAGCACCAGGGTGAATTTGTCAAGCAGCTAAGTTCCAAGAAGGCTTCAGGGTTTCTTAGAATTTTCCTAATGTTTTCATATGCCTTCTTTCCACATAGTGAATATGAAATCCTGGGGTGAAACCTGACCATGGTGTATATATCTGGCTGTGACCAGTGTCGCAGTGTCTCTCAGCAGCCAGGCTGAGATTAGCCACAGGGCAGACACTCATTCACAACAGAGAGAGATGACAGTAGATGGATTCTGGGAAAGATATTGCATAGCCAGCTATCCTCTCCTAAGAAATGAGCTGGAGAAGATACTCTATTCTTAGCTGTACATACGTTGTAATGAGTGAAGTGCAAATCACAGAATCACAGATTTGTCAGAGCTGGAATAGACCTCAGAAGATCAACAAAGTCCAACCACCCCACCACCAAAGCAGGACTGCTTTAGGCAGTCCAACTTTGCACTGCACAGGTCAGCATCCAGATGGGATGAATATCTTCAGAGTGCCCTTCTCAGTGGGACCGAATGTGTGATGCAACATACTCGCATCATCCATCCCTGTGTCACTCTGTCTAGGTCCTGCAGAGACTCAGGTTCATCTCCCATCTCGGGGGAATTGCTCAGGGAGCATGGCTGTTTTGGTATCCTTTAATGCAGGAACTTTGGAAAGATATACACACAGCTCCAAGCACCCTCCTGAAGTGGGAGGGCTGTTGCCATGTGGCTTACGTGTGCTCGGGAGTCTGATGAGGATGGAGTTCTGCCATGGCAGATAACTATGCCGATGACTAGCGATGTGTCTGGAAATAGACCTCTTGGCTTTGTGCTGAGTGCATAATAGGCAACTGTCTGCTGGCTCCCAGCCACTCTGGGTTTTCATCCAGGAACAGACACTTAGGGTATAGGTCATCCCCCCAGTGAACACTTCTGCTAGCCTGGTTTTGGTGCTGCCTGCCAGAATGACTGGGCCAGGACAGACTTTGTCGAGGTGCTGCTTGAATCATGTCCTCCACTCTTCATGCCAGTTGTGGGGACAGCTCTGGCTGCTGGGCTGAAGCCTGTGTGACCATCACAGATATTGTATGATTATTACCATTTTATATGAAACTCAGATATTTGGGTGACACCCAGCTGTAGAAATCTCTGTGTTCAACATAGATTTGGAAGATGCCTCTATTTTTGTTTGTTGGGTTTTTTATTTTAAGTACAAAAAAACCAGATTGACTGAAAAAAGTATTGAGATACCTTAAATCTTGAATAGGATACTCATCATTCGGTTTATACAGGCACAGTCTTTCAGAATAACTGAGTTCACCAAAGTTCCTATTTGTGCTATTTGCACACACATTTCAAGTTTTCAGAGGTATTTGTAAAACTTGTTTATAATTGTTGCTTTATTTCATCTCTCTGAACTTGGAAAAATATTCTAAATTGCCATAAGATGCTCGTACCACGCTACTTTCTGCAAGACTAGAAGAGATCAAGACACTGTCAACACACTGGTTTAGTCTCAGGTCTTCACCTGGGACAGATTTTTAACTTGAATCTGTGTTAATATCTCAAGTCTTGCAAATATTCATAACTTAAAAATAGGGGTTTTGCACGTCTTTAAAAGATTACTTTTCTGGGCTCTAAACCACAAAAGAGGCCTTGGCAAATGAGATAAACTTCTGGGTTTTGCAGTGCTTTTAATAAAATAATAGGAATTCTATAACCACACACAAAAATTAAAATATTATGTAGTGTAACACAAACACTCTGAAAAGAATCATTAAACACCCCTAATATGCAGCACAAATCCTTTATCAGCAGTTTGGGGGAGAAATAATTACTTCTGCTTTGACAGGATGAGAAGAACCAAAGCTCAGTATTATTTTTGTCATTACAGTAATTACTGGCATTTGTTTGTTATAGCAGGAGTATTTTTCCTATTTAAGATCTTCATAATGAAAGCTATTTTCATCCTTTTTATCATATATGCAGTGAGCTTTGTAAGGAAGTTTTGTAATTAATTCTCTCAAACTCATATGAACATTGCTATTGTCTTAATCTAATGTTTGGTGCTGATAGAAATGAGCTGCAAAATATTTAATGGCATGTTGCAGGCACTTTCTTATCGAGTTTGTCATCACCACCTGACACAAGCAGGTTTAGAAGCTGACATTTTCCTTAGTTAATGTTAATGAATTTGGCAGTGACATACAATTGGCATTAACTTGGTTTTCAGATGTTTTTATGGGGTTATGGAGGGGCTTTTTAGAGTATAGATTTCAGATTGTGCAACTGTAAAACCACTTCTTGTAACTGATATTTGCCTGGATTTTCTGGCACATGAATTAAACTGGATAACTATCAAATCTGGTAAACACAGGTAGCTCCCTACAAAAAACCAAAGTGCATAAAATCTGAGTGTTCAGATAGAAAAAGGATGTTGGGCAATCTACAGTCTAGTCTCCTGTTCATGGCAGGTCAGCTCTGAGGTCATATCAGGCTGCTTAGTTCTTTGTCTTTTTGGGTACAACCCAACCTCCCTCAGATTGTGCCATTGCCTGACCATCTTTATGGTGAAACATCTTCTGTCTTTGCACTGCTTTTAGGTCTGAGGGCTGCTTTTAGGTTCTGCAAATCCATCTCTGGAACAAGACCAGCTTCCCAAATTCTCCTTATGGAGCAAGTGCCCCATCATCTTGGTGGCCTCCCTGGTACTCCCTCCAGCTCATTGTCATCTCTCTTGTATAGAATGTCTTTAAACAAGATTCAGTATGCTAGCTATAGACATTCTCAGAGAAGTGTTGAATAAGACATTCTTTATCTTCATAAGATTTAGTACCATGGCTGAATTGGCACTTTTTTTGGATACCAACTTTAATTTATATTAGCAAGGATCAAACTCTTGCTGATGTATCAAAAGCAGAATCTGGCCTTTAGGTACTCCATCCAAAGGGATGCAAAATTTCCTTGGAAAGGTCTTTCAAGTAAATATTCCTCAAGTAAAATCCCCTAGGTAAATCCTCTCAGTCAAAAAAAACACTCAGACAATCTTTGGGAAAATTTCTTCAATTCAGAAACATCAGAAGGAGATAAGGTAAGATGCATGATAATCTAATTTGGTTCCTGCAGTTACCTGTAAACAGCACATTCTCTGTTCAAGACAGAAAGGAAAAAGAAAGACATTTTGGCTGCTGTGAAAGACTGTTCCTATTTTGTAATGAAACAGCTGAAAGGGACTGCTCCATTCAGGAGTTATTTTGCAAAAAGAAGATGTTTTACATATTGCTCCTAAGATAATAGTATTTCTCCTCTGACAACTTTAACGATAGATATGTTTACATATGGGTTTTATCCTTTTTGTCCCTTATTAGATCTAGTTATTAGTATGTTTGGGGTTTCTTCTTTGTTTCACAGCTTTTCCTATTACTTCATGGTTTTACTACTTGCTTAATCATTGCATGTGGTAGGATTAAGTTCTTCTGCTTTCAGATACTATAAGACACGTGTGGGCTACTCTCTGCTACTCCTTCTACAGTCAAGAGAGGAAAGGATGTACTTAAAGAAAAATGTGTTTACCATCCCAATGTAAATATCTCAGAAAGGGAAATATTTGTAGGATTATTTGTCTCAGTTTTTAAAATACAGTAAGCAAATTAAAGTGATATATTAACCTATTTAAATATGGAATTTATAAAATGTATACTTGAATAGCTTATGAGGAGTAGCCAATATCCATCGATGTAACTAACTATTTCTAGTAAGTAAAAGACAGCATTTAAATGTCTTAAGAATAAGTCTAGTTAGTGCCCGAGAAATTTTGTATTGGAAAATTCCCTTTCCAGAATTAGATATGGAAAATCCTTCACTCCAATTCAGGTTAAAATAGAATCATAGAATCATTCAGGTTGGAAAAGACCCTTGAGATCATTGAGTCCAATTATCAGCCTGACTCTACGAGTTCATCTCTAAACTAGATCCCCCAACACTACCCTAAGTCTCTTTTAAACTCGTCTAGGGATAATGACTCAACTACCACCGTGGGCAACCCATTCCAGTGCCTGACCACACTGTCTGTGAAGAATTTTTTCCTGATGTCCTTGAAACCATTCCCTCTGGTTCTGTCACTAATGACCTGTGAGAACAGACTACATGTCCTTTCAGATAGTTGTAGTGAGTGATGAGGTCTCCCCTAAGCCTTCTTTTTCTCAAACTGAACAGCCCCAACTCTTTCAATCTCTCCTTCTAAGATTTATTCTCCAGGAGCTTAACCAGCTTCATTGCCCTCCTCTGCACTCACTCCGGCACCTCAACGTCTCCCCTGTACTGAGATACCCAAAACTGAACCCAGTACTCAAGACACGGCCTCACCAGTGCTGAGTGCAGGGGGACAATCACCTCCCTAATCCTGCTGGACACACAGTTTCTAATCCAGGCCAGGATGCCATTGGCTTGGCCACCTTGCATCAAGTTTCCAGACACCTAGCTCTAGGTAGAAGGGTAACAGAATGGCATTGCAAGTGTCAGTAGTTGCTGAGAGAAAGTTTTCTTGGTTTTTTTTTCAACTGAAAATAACATGAAGAGTTGTTTTATTGCTTCAAATTGAAAGAACTCTTCCTTTCTTTTAATTACAAATTTAGGAAAAGGAAGGTGAGGGAACATCTCCATTTCTGTAACAAAATTGATTGAGCTCTACAGTGTAGGGAAAATCTATTCTTGTCCTCTGGACTTTCTTACCTGCTGCCCTGTAGACACTACAAACAATGCGAAGCAGTCAAATCAGAATTCCCCCTTCATAGCTAAAATACATGTAGGATTTGAGAGTGGAATAGGAAAGGGAGAGCAGCAGAAAAACCTCAGAAGAGGATCTGATTGAAGGAATATCAGTTGACAAATGAACAATTTATTCTCTGAAGACATACCCAACAGAGCTTGTAGGATGAATGACAGCATTAAGTCAATAGGGAAACAAATGACCCAATATAAACATTATGTAAAGATAAAGTGAAAAAAGATGGACAGCTGTGCCAGTCAAATAATCTCCCAAGCCATTTAGCAAATAGAAGATGTGCCTCATACTGCAACGTTTAACTCACTAGAACACTGTGAGGATCCAAGTACGAGAAAAAAATAGAAACAGGACAAGCAAAAGTATTCATTGCACACAATAACATAAATTAAAAAAAATCCTAATGAGGCAGATGTAGGTAAACCTCTCCAAGGAGCCAACATTGTCTGCTGCTTCTGTTTATAACAGTTAACTAAAATCCATAGCATAGGTGTTGCTGCTCTAACTGTTGACAAAATAAACACCTAGAGGATACAGGACATGTAATGGATTATATGAGAATTAGATTGAAGTGTTAGGATCTAGACTTGTGCCTTTGTTTCTCCCATATAAAACTGAGCAGTAGAAGGATAAGAGACTTTTAAGCATTGGGTTTATTACTTAGTCCTATTTTCCCTTTTCTAGAAAGAAAACTGAACATGTGTCATTACCCTACTGAGTTTCTACCAAGTCAGCAGTATTATTAAAACTCCAATATGTAGATCATAATTTGTACAACAGACTTGTTTGTGAACATAGCAAAAGCACAATAATTCAACTGGAGATGAGGAATGACTCCATTTTAAGCCCAAATGCTTTTCTTTAGTATTTTCGTACTTGTATTAAATTTATCAGTATAATTTCTTTTTCTTTATAGACTTTCATGGTAAAACCAAATAAAATCTTTACAATTCTTAAGACCTCCACAAACTACTCTATTTGACATTGTAGTAATTGTCATGTATAAGTAATCAGTCACATTGCTAAATTCAAAATAATTTGGCTGATGAAGAAGAAATGTGTGTTTTTCTTGCACAGTGCATTCATTTTCTATAACAAATTAGTGCCTGCATACATTCAGTCTTCCAGACAAATGAATGTTCAGTTAAACAAGAATTTGAGCATGCACATTAAACTCAAAGCAACTGTACTGATCTTGGTAACTGAATCAACAGATCCATATGCAGCAGTGTCTCTTTAGCCAACAGCATTCACATGGTAAATTGCATGTAGTTAAAATGCACTTTTTACAAACGAGCGTGCATTTTTCAATTCCACTTGAACAAGATTAGAAATGCATAAAGGAGATGATGATTTCTTTATTTATCTTTAAATTTGCTTATGCAAAGCTTCTCATTCATGAAACAGATAGTCCAAGATACTAATTTTTAAAAATGATTAACTTAAAAAGAAATCACACGTCTCCCACACACTTTACTGCTGGCCTAGGGCACATTGGCTTTGAGGTTCGTTGCAGAGTCTCTGTAATCCGTAGAAAGAAACAGCAGAGTGTAACTCAGTTCAACCGACATTTAAATCATCCTCAGGGTGTCTGTCAACAAAAGGAACCTGGGATTCCTAGCCAGGATGAATCAACCCAGTACCAAGTGTTAAACTTGGCTGGGCAACGCTTTCCAATCTCAAGTTACAGAAGTCTTCTTGCAAAGGTACTTCAAATTGGGGTCTCAGAGAACATATAACAGCATTTTGTGTCGTAATCTGCAAACTTTAACAAATATTGCCTGTGATTTGTGTGACAGATTATTATTTGGAGTACACACTCTTTGTGTTTTACATTCAGCCCATATCATTATAAAGTGCTAAGGAAATCACATCATTATGTTTAGTAAAACAGCTCTTATAAGAGTATCTTCTCATCATTTGGCTTTTCTTCAAATGGTTGATCCCAGCTGACACACCTCAATCAACTGGCCTAATAGGAATGTGGTTTAACCTTCACCTACTTTAAAGGACTGTACACAGATGATGAACACCGAAGTCACCTTTTGACCCGTCTGTGCTATGTATCTACAAATACATAGTTGTATTTGCCCCTTCTATTGCAGTATCCTGATTTCTTTTACTGAAACAACCATCATTCTTTTACTGCAATCCAGCTGAACATTGGAAGCTTCTGCTTAACTTATGGGTGTAAAATATCTCCTCTTCTGCTTCTCTGTCATATGTCTACAACTTGCTCGAAGACATATTCTTTGGGAATGAAATCTATAACAATTTTGGAGATAGGTTAAATAAAATCTGGCTATAAGAGGTTTATTGAGCATTAATTACACATAATTAACCTGAAATAAATTAATCCTATATTCAGGAGCAATGTCAATACACAAGATAAACGACAATCCTAGACATATTTACAATTCTAAGCAGCCTTTTATAATTAATCCTCAGAAGTGTGAACCACACACACTTGTGCAGTTGTGTGTGCATTCTGGCTTTGCCCTCATCCATATCAGTTCAGTCAAGGTGTGCAGCCTGTACCACCAGTGTCCTGGCTGCGTGCATCTCCCCGTGGTCCCTGATAGTGAGGATGCTCTGTCACAATGACAGCAGGGTCTTCATAGAATCATAGAATCATTACGAATTGGAAGGGACATTGAAAGATCATCCAGTCCAATCCGCCTGCAACAGCAGGATCACCTAAACCAAGTCACACAGGAACCCGTCCAGTCGGGTCTTGAACACCTCCAGAGAAGGAGACTCCACAACCNATTCTCAAACTGCCACGGTCTTTTTGTACTTGTTTTCAAGCATACTTTTTTACAGAATTTCTTGGCAATCCTCTGCTAACCATTTAATCTATCAGCCACAGGCATCCCTTCTGCCAGCGAATGGACAAACAGGCTTTTGGTAATCACAGACCATTAGAGACTGCAAGGGACCTCAAAAGATTATCTACCCCAACCCTCCATGCACATGGTATGCAGTCCCATACCAGTCTCTCAGCTACTGTTATCTAAGGCAAGAGAAGCATGCGAGCACCCCACTTGGGAACAATCCTCCTTGCCTGTTACTGTCTCCTGCTGTTTCTGTTTCAGAGTTCTGTTCTTACCTTGCAAAAGAGAGAAGAGACTAGAAAGCCCACTTCAGGGTGCAGGTGGGTTTTCTGGAGGGCTCTGCAACTGCTGAAAGTGAGTGTGGATGAAATCCTGACACCACTGTCAAGAAGTAGGAAGCAGAGAGTATTGATTTGGGTGCTGTAGGATCTGTTACAGCTACACAGGAGAAGCTTAAAAGTCTGTTCTGTAAATATTTTGACTTAGTCAGCCTTCAGCATCTATGAGTATATATTTGCTGGCTTAAGAACAAAGTAGGATGCTGCTGAGGATGATGCTGCTTGCACAGAATAGAGAATTCATTATAGGGTATTTACCTTGCAATAACCAATTTGCATTTGTTTATCTTTCTTCTAAAACCCATGTTTATGCAATTCGACTAGAGTGATTACTGATATTTGAATAAATGGCAAATTTACTGCATCATATGAAACAGATCGTTCCTTTAAGTCATTGCGCTAATCATACGTATTTACTCTGGGATGGAATTAGTATTTAATGTCATTTGTGCTTTGAGATGTGAGAGAGCTCTTTATTTATTTTTTATTTCTTTGTCAGCAATCTATTTTTCTGTCACAAATGGAAAGATGCCATACATTGTGGAAGTAATTGGATGTAGCTCAAGGATAAAGTAATAAATATCTAGCCAATGTTTTCTTTTGAATAGTAAAAAAATCCTGGGCTTGGTTTAGAACAGCCTTTCTTTACTAAGCGTGGACTGCATGTTTGACAAGGGATTTGGAGATTTGAACCCAACAAGAAATCAAATAGTCTTGATTATACAGCTGCCTATGCACATGGTGAAATTTAAATCTTTATAATTGCAAAAGGGAATTTTAGTTTTTAAACTCCCAGATAATAGATGGTCAACTCTACTGACTGTAGTAAATTGAAACAGAATATTTGTTCTTTTGATTTGCATAATTTATTGGGTTTGCTTAAAGAAACCCTTGTCTTTTTTATCAATTACAGACTTATAACACCTATAGACACTGCAGCTGAGTTTAGAATAATTGCATGTGACTGATGTCAACCTCTTTATGTCTGAAATGGCTTTTTAAAATGCATAAAACATTAAGGTTCATCTAAAATAATTTCTGTTTTAAACTATAAACTAAAATTTTAATATGTTAATGCCACTTAGAACACTGAAGAGCGAATAACGTGTCCAGAGTTTTCTTATTAGTACTGTTATGAAAAAGCTTTTAAATTGACAGCATTTCTAAAAGCAAACTCATATTATTCATTTAGTTTTAACAGCCTTTTAGGAACTGGAGAGTTTGTGTAAAATATTTACCTCAGTGACACCTGAACCCTGTTTATGTACATCACAGAATCATAGAACACTAAGGATTGGAAGGGACCAAAAGAGGATCCATGGCAAGTCTGCAGAAAACATTGACAGGCAACCTTTGTGAAACAGCATTTTGAAATGGCACCAGTTAAATTTCAACAGGTGAAATAACAGTGACAAATTGTGAAAGAATTTGAGAAATTGTTTCTTGTGATTGTTTTTTTGGAACATTTGGGCTTTTTAGAGTATTAAACATTAGGGTTTTTTCCTGAAGGTTAGAGTGGGGACTTTTATCAAACTCTTGAAAATCCACTTTAGGCAAAACACAAAATTTGTATAAAGGTTTGGAAATTTCCACTCTACAAAAATTGTTTTGATTCTTTATTGGGTATAAGCACAAGTTCACTAACATTTAACCTGTGTAATGGATGACTACAATAGAACATATTGCGCTGCTGGAGAGAGTCCAGCGCAGAGCAATGAGGATGATGAAAGAATCACAGAAGTAGAACATCTGCCTTATGAGGAAAGGCTGTGGGAGCTGGGTCTCTTTACCTTGGAGAAGAGGACACTGAGGTGTGATCTCATTAATGTCTATAAATATGTGAGGGGTGGGTGTCAGNTGTGCTCCCTGCAGCTATCAATAATTCTTGCTTTACTGAAGCTGCCGACTGGACAGCTTCAAAGCACAGGAATATCAGCAGTAGGCATGAGACCACTCTGGTGAATTTCAAAAGAGACTCACATCAGGAGTCTATTGATAACCTCTATTTCAACCCACTCTCTATAACCTAAAGATGACTGTTCTACAAGAACACCCTCCTGCACTGGAGATTCACATGTGCACTGGGAAGCTGGATTCACCTTGAATCTTTGCCAAAGGAGTAGATTGTGAAACTAATGTAATAAAGGCAAAGAATACTAATTAAAGCAAAAAAAAGACTTTGGGATTACATGTAATTGTCTCCCACATGCAAGTTAGCAGTAGTAACCTATTTGTTATTCTGATGTCTGTCTTGTGAGTGAGGTATATATGAGTCAGAGACTGTATTTTATCTCTGGATGATCTTTTGAAGTCCCTTCCAATCCCTAAANCCTTTGTGAAACAGCATTTTGAAATGGCACCAGTTAAATTTCAACAGGTGAAATAACAGTGACAAATTGTGAAAGAATTTGAGAAATTGTTTCTTGTGATTGTTTTTTTGGAACATTTGGGCTTTTTAGAGTATTAAACATTAGGGTTTTTTCCTGAAGGCTAGAGTGGGGACTTTTATCAAACTCTTGAAAATCCACTTTAGGCAAAACACAAAATTTGTATAAAGGTTTGGAAATTTCCACTCTACAAAAATTGTTTTGATTCTTTATTGGGTATAAGCACAAGTTCACTAACATTTAACCTGTGTAATGGATGACTACAATAGAACATATTGCGCTGCTGGAGAGAGTCCAGCGCAGAGCAATGAGGATGATGAAAGAATCACAGAAGTAGAACATCTGCCTTATGAGGAAAGGCTGTGGGAGCTGGGTCTCTTTACCTTGGAGAAGAGGACACTGAGGTGTGATCTCATTAATGTCTATAAATATGTGAGGGGTGGGTGTCAGGAGGATGGAGCCAGACTCTTCTCTGTGTCATCTAGTCATAGGACAAGCGTCAATGGGTGTAAGCTGGAACATAAGAGGTTCCATACAAATATCAGAAGGAATTTCTTTCTAGTGAGGATGATGGAGCACTGGAACAGGCTGCACGTGGTGGGTTGTGGAGTCTTCTTCACTGGAGATGTTTAAAACCTGCCTGGATATGTTCCNATATTATGCTCTTGAGAAAAGTTTCTTCCTGGACTTTAAAGAAAGCAAAATCTGAGGTGTTCCTGATAGGACACAAGAAGAAAAAAAATTCACAATGAGAACAGTCAGACATTGGAATAATCTCCCTGGGAAAGTGGTAGATTCCCCAACACTGAACAATTTGAAGGTTTGGCTGGACAGAGTGCTGAGCCATCTTGATGAGTGTGGTTTTGGGCAGAAAGCTTGGATATTTGGGGTCCCTTCCAGCGTGGCACTGTATGGTAATGTCAAAATGTTTTGAACCATAGGTAACCCAGTTGCCTTAATAACTGTTCTTCTAAATCACGCATATTGGACAATTATGTCAAGAGAGCCAAAGATCTTGCTGTAGTGGTTATCTTGCCAGGTGTGAATAAATCCTAGTAGGATGTAAAATAAACCTCTGGCTTGTACAAATATAAATATTTTCTATCACTTTCAGAAAATTAATAAGAGCCACTATGCTAAGTAGAACTAATGAGTGGGATTTATTTATCTCTTCTCCTGATTTATGCTAATGTGAGTGCATCTGTAGTTTGAATTAGACTGTCTAATGCTGTTTTGGACGGGATTAGAATTTCTCAAAGGCTTTGCATTCTCATATGGTTACCACTTCTGTTCAGCTATTTCCCTGCTGGTAGTTTTAGCTTGAATGTTAACACTAATTGCAGAACACTAAATAGTTCATTTTAATCTTTAATAAGTTTACATCTTTTCAAATTGATTCTTGGAGTGTGAAATCTCTGTTGTCATTGCAATTTAATGTCTTAGCATCTCGGAACAGGAATACAAAATGGAGCTTTTTGCAGTGTTTTAGAAGACAATTCAGCAATTATTGGTACAAGAGAGCATAATGCCCTTTTCTTCTCTTTAAACACAATTAACACTTAGAGCAAAAAATTCCCTTTATCAGTGTGTATCAGCGCTGATGCTGACTGATCTTGGCAAACACCTAGAGCAGACAAAGTCTAATGTAGTTCTGTCGATGTCAATGTATGACATCACCGCGGGGAGTTGGCATCATCCTCTACTGACAGAATCGAGGCTGTAATTAGAAATGAATGGCAAGGTACTTTTCATCTTTGATGAGAAAAGATTTCTGTGTCAAAATATCTCACCACAGGAACAATTTCACTCTAAGCACTCGAAGCATTACTTGTCTTGAATGCATTTTGCATCATAATGGAGGGGGAGGGGCGCAGTTATTGCACAGTGATGCCAAGTGACAAAAGAGGAGGAGTGCTGTATTTGCATAAATCGGGTGTTTGAATGCTATCATGCTTTGATATTGACAGACACCACTTGGAGGAAGTCTTAATATATTCACTCTCTGAAGAAAAAAGCAAAGAAAATTAAGGACATTAAAATGTTTGAAAACTTCACTAGAAAGCATTTGAAAATAGCATGATAGAGGTAATAATCTAGTTTTCAAGATTCAATTGCAGGATATATAGACATCTTAGAACAACAAATGACCTGAATTATGTTTTCTTGATATTTTAAATAGAAGAACACCTACTTGATCAGTCAATGGAAAAGGTATAAAACTTTATTTTGATTTAAATAATTGGCCTAGTAAATGGATTTATGGTCCTAATATAAATAATAAAATTACTTTTAAATAGGAATAATGCAATTTTATAATTTTTAACATAAATAATAAAATTACTTTTTATGTTATTTTATTTTGCCATTTATAACATATATATTTATGTTACTTTATTTTTAAACATTATTTTACATTAAATGTAGTCTTTGAAGTCCTATAAAAACACTGCAGAATGGCAGAAGATGTTTTCAGAGAGGTACATCTCTTCCAGAATGGTGTAATCTGGAGTCGTGGCACTCAAGAAAGTAAACTTAACTTTCATAGGTAATGAATGCCTTAAATTTTAATTCAATCCCCTACATTTGCAAGACACCTTGATCAGTTTGGCAAAGCTCAAATAACTCTTTCACTCTTCACAGAAAGCATGTCTGTTGTGAAGTAGGTAACATACAAATTAACACTTGGTATTTCAGGTTTGGAGATTATTTCTCCTGCCATTTACTTGAATTATGTAATTAGTTGAATGCAAAGACAGTAGATTCCTTTGCTAACCTTGTCCTGTCTACCTAAATCCTTCACAAACCCAGAAAAAGAGAAAACAAGGCATAATGATCTTTCGAGGTCCCTTCCAATCCATAATGATTCTATGAATGACTGCACAATTAAGTGAAGCTTTCCTTGTGTTGCAGAGTTTCCAGAATGAATCTTTGAAAGCCAGAACTTGAAAGGCATGCAGAAACCAGTGACTGGGTGCTTGCAAAGATTTAATTCTGGTTGCAGGGGCTACGTACATGTGCAAGCAAACATATAATTTAGTAGGTCTACTGAAGCACAAAGAAATGTTTGGTTCTACCAGTCTCCTTGACGTTTCTTTAGTGTGCTGCCATTGGGATTTTTAACACTGCCTGGAATGGAAATATGTGTTGCAGTCTCTTGAGCATAATTGGAGATGATTGCTGCATACATTGCTTTTTTTTTTTTTATTGTTAGATTCAGCTTCATTTTCCTTTACTCTGAAAAGGCAAAAATGTTAGAGAAATGCATGAGAGTTAGTGAATCTATATTCATATACAGATAACATAAATGTGGTTTGAAATTAGGGTGTCTACTGTGTAGGTCTTTGCTGAAGAGACACTGCCCCATTCTAATTTATCTGATAATTCTCTTTCATTGATAACATTTTAATAAACAATCTTTAATATATTTTATAAAGCATAAATACATTAAGGCAGTGCTTAGAATTTAATGTCCTTTTCAAAAATTGTATTATAATACAAATACAACATAGAGCTATAATATAGATATAATATAAATACAATATAGATATAATATAAATAGACATAATATAAATACTACATGGATCACATAGACTACATGAGCGATCGTGTAAAAATCCAAATAATTATCAAAAAATTGCATGGATTATTTTTAAAATTGCATATGGTTCTAAATATCCAGCTGAATTAAATGGCTAGTTTAATTTTTTTTCTTTGCTTGAAAAAATATTTAAGTTTATTTTGTCTGTGCAAGCATTATCTGCCTGAAAGCCACAGGGAAGTCGATGATCAGCAATTATCACCATTCTGCCCACTTTAACAGATGGTGGAAATGACCAAATTACAGATAAGGAAGAGTGTAGGGGTTGAAAAAAAGAAAAAGAGAGAAAATCATGTGAAAATGAAGGTGAGACCACTTCATAGCATGGAGTCTCTCTGCCTCTCTTACCAGATGGAGAGAGAGGAAAGATAGTGTATCTGTACATCCACCTTATTTCTTCACTCTAATACTTGCCAAAATCTTTACAAAGTTCATTGTCACTACCTCATCCTCTTTCCCTCTACTGAACTTATAGGTGTTTTTAAAAGTGTTAAAATTCTGACAGTTTGCTTTAGGCTCGAGAAGAATTTTTCTCTTCCTTGTTGGGACAAACCTGACAGAGTCCTAGAGGAATATTTAGCATGTTTTTCACCTTTCTCAGACCATTAAGTAGGTAAAATTGATGTGATAAGTAGAACTGTTCTGGAGTTTATGAGAGTTTTTAACTTATTTGAAATTAGTACTGTCCTACCTATGTGTAGGTGAAGTTTGACAGACATATGCTATGGTTTACAGAACAGACACCCTGCAGCCTTCGCATTAGATGTCCTAGGAAACAATTTAAACACTATGATACACCTGAGTCTGTTGTCTGTTTGATTGTCTATGATAAACAACATTAAAGATGTCTCTGTATCTGTGTTTGCATAGATTTCCTTGGCAAAGATGAAAAAGGTTGAAAAACTGCCCAAGTCTGAGCTTCTCTAGCACACTTTCCAGCTTTGTTGTAAAATTGGGTAATTTATTTTGTGTTTAGAGTACATATGAGCTGAAAAATATCTCCCTGAAACAAAACAGGGAGATTTGAATTTCATATTAGTGTTAATGAATGGTGGAACGTTTGCAATATTGTAAATAGCAGTTTCATGATTTAATGCTTTTATCTGTGGAGCTGAGCTACTCCTTAGTGCTGGCAGGGCAGTTTGGTACTGGTGTTTTAAATTTCTTCTCACAAAATTAGAACTTCAGGGTTTAGTTGCAAGAACAAACAAAAAAAATGTGTGTAGTATCTAATGCCACAGTGTTCCAAACAATGCAGACTCTGCAAGGCTGCCTGCCCCCAGACTATCAGGCAAGGGGCCAGCATGGCTGAGACAAACCCTTGGTCAAGCTCAGACACAAGAGGGAAAGACAAATGCAGTGGAAGCAGAGAGGTGAGTACTGAGAGCAACATAAAGATACTACCCGTACGTGTACGGATGGGATGAGGAAAGCTGAGGCACTCCTGGTGCTAAACTGATGAAAGTGAGGGATGATAACATATAGGATAAGAGCAACCTGATCTACTGGAAAGTGTCCCTAGATGTCGAGTGTTTGGACCAGGTGGTCTTTAAAGGCCCCATACAACCCAAACCATTCTCCAATTTTGTGACTCTATTCTCCTCAAGTACTTGAATAGTCAACATGACATCTTTGGAGAAGGTTATTATTGTGATGGACATACACTTAGCTCTAAAATGTTACTGACCATGTATCCTATAAGCAGAAGATTGTTACTTAAAATTACTTATGTCTCTGTGCAGGATGGTTGACTGCAGTCATTTCTGTGCAATGCTGAAACACAGGCATTTAGGGGTTTTTCTGGAAAAGAAAAACCCAATTTTTTTTAAAAAATCATCATTTGTGGACTCTCCTCTTCTATGTGGAGCAAATATTTACTAAATAAAGAATTTGTAGTTTTTATAAGAGCTTAACTCTACAGTCCTCATTCAGATTATTTCTCACTCTTCCAGACTGCCAGCAAATTTATCCTTACATGCAATTTTCTGAAGTGACTTTACATTATCCTCACTTCACTGAAGATCCTGGTCATAAATAGATAGACAGCAATCTTCAGCAGACAGACAGCATCTTCAGAAGTGCTAACCAATTTTTATGCCTCACCCGAGAAGCTAAGTGGATGACTTCTTTTTCCCAGTTTTCTTAGCACTTCCACTGAACTTGATTTCGGAGCAGAGCTCACACTGATTTCAGTTTAAACTGTCAACACCTAGGACCTCTGCAAATTGGACTTGGGCTGTCTGAAACATATAATCCTGTCTCTCTCTCTCTAGTACACATTACCTAAACGAGCTAGGGATCCTGTGGGAAACACTGTGTGATCACATAACTAAAAACTGTGTCAGAACAGCTACATATGCCAGGGTGATTTCAGGTCACATGTGGTACTCCAGGTCTTTTCTTTGCAGCCTGACATATTTCTGATGTCAAATTTTTGTTTGATTGGTGAGGAGCAGGAGCTGGAGGAGGACAGAGAGTGTCAGTTTTTAATTAGTTGGACATTTGGCTTGGGTTTGTAGTTTGGGTCTGGTTTTTTACCGTAATTGCCTGTTATCTGTTAATTTCCTGCTAAACTTCATCTTCTGTCTGGGCTTTTTGAAAGGGCTTTACCAAAGGATGCAAGAAAGTGACAGACACTGGAAAGCAGTCATGTGTTTTGTGCTTGCCTCTAGCTCTCTCTGGTTTTTAGGAAGTTTTGACAAGCTGTTAGAAACATGGGTTTCTACTTGTGCATGCCCCTTTGCTCATCCTCTGTTTTCACCTTTCTCTTTACCTTTCTTATTTACTATATTAAAATACACTGGCCTTCCCTAGTTGTTTGTACCAAAATCCATTATGGTTCTCACCCCTCAAGGAACTCTTTGGAGAAAAAATATTTTGCTTTCTCCACAAACTCAGGATTCAGTGTGAGTAGTGGATAAAGGTTATATTAAGTGAAACGTGCTCAGTCCCCAGAGCATTTAGCTGCTGAGGTCTACCACATCTGACCAAGTGCGGACTGACGATGCAGAGATGTCTAAAAGGTAAAATTCACACATATTTTCAGAAGAATGAACAAAGAGTGTCACAGAATCATGGAACATTAGGGATTGAAAGGGATCTCAGAAGATTGTCTGGTCCAATCCCCCTGCCACAGCAGGATCACCTAGACCAAGACGCACAGGAACATATTCAGGCAGGGTTTAAACCTCTCCAGAGGAGACAATGGCATATGAGCAACATACTTCTCAAAATGAAGTCCCAGACACATGAGATAGATGCTCTAGTCTGTCTGATTTTTATAATTGTAACTGCACTAGTAAAATACATTTCTAACTTCCCCTATGATGCCTCATGATTCACTTGGGATCCACAAACACGGCAACTTCATGACCATGTAGGATTGTGGCCTCAATGGTCAAACACTACGAGCAACTGTAACAAAGTTGTATTTATTGAATTAATCAGCCACTTTAATAGTCAGCAGCACATGAGTCTCTGTTGTAATTTCAATTATAAGAAGAAATAATTCTTTGTGTATAAAGTTTTACTTATTAGAAGAATAAGGTTGGATTTTTTTCACACCTAAAAGTAACATTTAGGAAATCAATGACGCTTACTTTTTTATCTTTCAATGATTCAGTCAATAGAGATATCAAATTTAATTTACCTCATCATTTATGTGCCACCTGTCATTAGCAAAATTCAGTCAACAAAAGTGGGAACGCTGGTAAAGTTGAAGGTTGTTCCACATTATCAGATAAACAGAAAAGCAGTTTCAAAGAAGTGTAACAGTCATAATTTCAAAACACTCTCTCTGGCCTTGAATTCTTCTTATCTAACATGAGGGCATGAACCACTGCACTTGATCATATTTCATTAGCATGTTGTGTCTTTCTTTCAAGCAGAAATATGTGCATTAATTGGCCAACTTGGCCAACAATTTCAACTGACTACATGAAAGTGTAATATAAATATGGGTAATTGCAAAGTAATTACTTCATAGCTTTATGAATAATGCTACCTGTTTTATGAAGATGAAAATGCAGCTTTCCACAGATGATCCAGCAGAGTAGGTACAGAGAATGTTAATGAGTGTGGCTCAGGGAATCATATCAGCAAAATATATTGGCCCTTAAAGGGTTATGAAAGTAGAAATTAGGTTAACAAGTTTCACCCTGCTGAGAAGGTTTCTGTAGCTTTCTCTGAAGATGTACTCAGCACTGATCTTGAACTCTTTGATACAATTATAATAATAATTTATTAGTGTAAGTGTCAATTTAATGTCTTCTTTAAGAAATATCTGACAATTCAAACACCCTAAGTAGGAGACTCTGGGGTTTTGCTTCTAGGTAAGAGATTTTTGGAGATGACAGACACACAGCATGGATTGTATCCTTGGATATATGTCTGTTACAAGTACCTGTCTTCCTCAAAGAGCAAGATTTCAGACAAAGTTTCATGCTGTCATTGAATGAATGCAAGAAACTGGTTAAATTTTCCAAACATGCACATTTTTTAAGCCTCTCTGGTGAGACCCCATCTGGAGTACTGCCTCCACCCCTGGGGACACCAACACAAGAAGGACATGAACTTTTTGAACTGAGTGTAGAGAAAGTGCTACAAAAATGATCCGAGTGCTGGGACACCTCTCCTATGAGGACAGGCTGCAAGAAGACTCCAGAAAGACCTTATTGCAGGTTTTCAGTCAGGGTTGCCTACAGGAAAGGTGGATTCATACTTTTTAGCAAGGCCTGTTGTGACAAAACAAGAGGTGATGGTTTCAAGCAACAAGGGAGTAAGTTTGATATCAGGAAGAGATTTTTACACTGATGGTGGTGAAACACTGGAACAGACTGCCCAGGGAGGTGGTGGAGACTCCATCCCTTGGAACATTCAAGGTCAGGCTGGATGAGGCTCTGAACAACCTGATGTTGTTGCAGATGCTTACTGAAAGGAGACAGGGCTAGACGGCCTTTAAAGGTCTCTTCCAACTCAAAGCATTTTATGATTCTATGCTTTTCACAATAATGATTCTTCTAAGAATCCATAATGTAACCCCCCAAAAAACCAACCAAACAGTACAGAAAACATTCCAACATACACGTGTATTGTACAGGTTTTTTACTTGGATCTATAAAAACAGAAAATTGAAAAATAGCTCTTAAGTGATGCTTGGAATTTCTTAAATTTGCATTTATTGATGCCTATCGACCAACAGGCTTAGCAGAACCTCGAGCCAGTCAGCTGTGGAGTTAGCTTAATAGAATTTATTACAGTTAAAGAAAATTGTAAGGGTGCTTTTCTTTCTGTCAGTGCAATGAATAAGGTTGTAAGAACAGACGTAATTTTGATAAGAAATTAAACTGTAAACAAAATTAATGGTAACTGCAGAGAAACTGTTCTGCTTTACCCCCAGATATGTATATTCCACAGTGTAGAATATCATCTGGGAGACTATCCTATTCTCAAAAAGTTTGTGTCTTTTACTGTTTCAGAGAAACAATCAATGAGAAGTATGTTTAAGTAATAGAGTGAGCTAGTATTTTTCAATTATGCCAAGTGACCTATCGCAGTGACCTAATCTAACCTCTGAACATCAGGCAAAAGACAATAAATCTATATAACTATAGCAAATGTTTGAGGACAAAATTCAAGTTTTAAAACAGAACACTTTTACTGACAGAGATGTTGCTTATGGTATAGTTGATTCAGTGCCTAGTGTCTTAGAGTATGAAATGTGTATTTACTTCACCCTAAGAATGTCCAGCTTAAATTTAAGCCTTTGAGCTCGAGACATCATGGCTTTAATACATAAAGCACATTGTTGGCTAGTCTGTATTCTAAATGGCCCATATACTTTCTACTTAGCAATGAGACTGTGCCTTTAATAACTTTAAGAACAAACTACAGAGTGAGAGGTGACACTGCATTTTTTTTACTTGCTAGGTAATCCAGGATTAGTGGTCTGATTGTCACGTTGTTGTCAAATCTACATGTTTTTTAAGGTCAATTTCAGATTATGTGAAACAGGGATTAGGCATGATTAGTCATCTGGGACCCCACTTCTTTCTAAAAAGAAGAACATACAACTCTTCTTTTTAATCACATTGTCAACTGATCTGTATTTTATTTACTGCAGTGATTGGGATTCTTCACATTTTGAATAAGAAATTTAGAACAATCCAATTTTTTTTTTTTTAATTTTGATTTCAACTATCAAGTTGTGGTATCAAAATAAGTGGGTTTTTTGAAGTCTGAACATACTATATCAGAACTATTGTTTTTTATCAGACAAATTTCTAACTGCCTAAAAAAAGAACTTTCCATGTTGTCTACTATCTAAATTAAGATCTGCTTTCCATAAATCCATGCTGATTTGGATTAATTGCTTTCCTTTAATTATTAAGTACAGTATCAGTGCTTTTGTCTAATTCATACCAGTTAACACGGCCTTGTCCTTCTTTATTAATTGAGCCCTACCTATTATTTATCAACAGACTGGCATACATTTGACAGATTGGTAGTTACTTGGTTAATCTGGATGAAACTCTTTGTTACTACGGCATCAATTTTATTCCATGGCTCTGGACTTCTATTGTGTCAAGTCTCGGAATGGGACAGACCAGATTGCTCTTTAACTACGTTTTTTAAACTGCTGATTTAAAAGTGGGTACCATAATTACTTTTGGTTTTTTTGTTATTTTAAGTCTTTCAAAAGTTTCTGATCTCTCTGGTAGTAATTATTTTCATAAAGCTTATGTACCTAAGCAAACTATGTGTAGTCTGTCCACAGATAACTTATTCTGCCTGAAGTGCTTTTCTATGGTTCTCTGCTAGGATTCCCAGCTGTAACTGGAAATGTACTTATACCTTTTCCACTAGCCAGGAATGACATTATTCTCTGGTATCTTGGTGACTAATACATTTAACCTTGATCAAAATATAAATGTTGAAAAAATTATTGCAAAATATGTAGGTTAAAATTCAATTCATTAGGTGGAAATATGTTATTTCCTCATTCCTGTCACTTCTGGATGTGTCTGTGCATTGCCCTTACATCTTAATGTGATTCATACAAAGAATATCCTGTGCTCAGGTTCCTAATTCAGAGCTGATAATCCATTTATAAGGTTCAGAAACCAACAGAAGCCAGAGCAGTGTCATCGTGCAGGACTTGATGGGTGTAGATGACTGTGGAGTGTGACAGGAGGATTTGCAGAAATTAAGGTAATAAATTGCAAAGTAATGACAGTGCTCCCTCTCTGCTTACCGATGAAAGCTGCGTAAACAAGGAGCTAGAACGGTCCTGCTCAAAAAGTTGTGACATATTTGTGTAATTGTCCTGTGAGATTTGAATCTGAAAGGTAAAAATCTGACATGAAGGTTTCTGAGAGGGTGCATCTGTATTCTGTCACCAGCACTAGGACACGTTACGGAATGTCTTTTCATGGCAAACCTTCTTTGAAAACTGTTTCATCCTCTGCTGCCAAAGGGGATAAGTTTTATCAGGCAGGCTGGGAGGAGATGTGCCTATGCCTTATTACTTTCCCGAGCTCCTTTCAGATGGAAACATCTGCAGCAGCATCTATTGACGGACCATTTCCAGAACCAGTGGAAAGCATTTGATGGAACACTTTCCAAAAAGGAAGCAGTTACTGTGGAAGCACATCTAAATTTCTGTGCTCAGAGCTCACTGGTTCAGTCCAACAAGTTTAATTCTCCAAACATTTTGTCATTTTTTTTCTTTTTTTTTTTTTTCAAACTTTATGGAACTATTTGGAAAGAAAATCATCAAAGAATTCTAATTCTTGAAACTATGATTTGTCTCCGCAATATGCATTAATTAGGTAATTAGTCAATTTCTAAAACTGAAGGAATTGACCAGGAGCTGTCAAATTTCATTTGAGTTAGATAGTGCTGTGTGCCATGGCTAATATGCCTAAGAAATAAACTTTCCATGCTGTTATTGTTGTGTCAGTCTATCTAGCTCAGCCTGGGATTGGTAACTGCCTTTAAAAGACGCTGTAACACTGATAATGCCCTATTGGCAATGAAGTCATCACAGGAAATTTCAGCATCACAGGCTTGATAGTCACTGAATGGGAGGTTTTCTTAAAGGAAAAAAGAGTGCTGTATTTAACGTGGTGGACTTGTAAAGAGTAATTTCTTCAGATATTATTTTAGTTCTCTGTAACTACTCAAATATTTAACTCAGATTGTTTTAAAACATTAATTTCACTCAGGCAGGCTTTTTCAGAGCATTTCTAGCAATGAGGATGTATCTCTGGAGACTGTGGAGACGTGTATCCATATCACAGTTCCCAGGAGATGGCCCTGATCTTTTATCATGTGTGTTAACTCCTTACATGAAAAAGTGAAATACATTCATTCTTCAGGAAACAGTATTCAAACAAGAAGGGAGAACTTGGCTTTAATCTACCAAGTTAACAGGATATTGCTAGATAGTAAGATTTTCTAGTAATTCTTTCAGTTCTCACGACTGAAAAAATTATGCATATGTTAAGATGAGACAATCAAAGATTAAGATGAGTCAAAATGAGATACTGTATCTCTCCTGAGGTGATTAGGTAATGATTAAATGAAGCATCATACTTAGATCTTGTAAAATTCCAAATGTTCCTTGAGATATAATTATATTGTAGACAATCCTAACAAAGTAAATTTCAGATGTAAAGCAAGTAAGAATTGTCACAATGGTTTTGTAGGCGATGCCAAACAAAATACACTCTGCTGAGCACTTGTTCAGAGCTTCTTGCACAACATCATTAAAATACAAGCCTATGCATCAAATTTGTTTTACAGTTAATGACATGGTGGCTTTTATATCTTGTACCCTTAAAGATGACAGGATTTGGGTGGAGATGATTCATGCTGATGCTGAAGCCCTTCCCTGCTCTGAGTAATCTGCAGCTGAGGACTGAGTTCATTCTGGCTGAGTTTAGAGCCCAGATGTGTGGAAACATCCTTCTGCCTCTCAGGGTTGACTTTATTGGGTTGGTTTGAATTATAATATAGAATCTTAGGATTGTCTAGGTTGGAAGAGTCCTTTCAGATCATCGAGTCCAACCATTAACCCAGCACTGCCAGAGGTGGTGAAAAGGTGGTGATGATTGCAAGATGTGATGACAAGCATTTGAGCACTGTCTGTTTACAGAATGGTTGAGAAAGGGGAGCAAACTAAAGCAATGTTACTGATTTTCTAACTTCAAAGTTATGAACAAGCAGAAAATGAAACATCATCAATAAATACTCTTCTTTTAATATTATTTCATCAACAGTATCCTCTCTATACTCCAGTGTTATCTATCACTTTACTTATTTTTGATCTGATGAGTTTAGGAAAGCCTGTCCTACTTCACCTTTAAGTGTCTGGTTTTAAACCAGGAAAACTTAAATCACAGAAATGTGGGACCAGTAAGAATAACACAAGATCACCGCAAATTCTTGTCAACAAACTGGAAGTTTAGTTCAGAAGTTCTACAGAACAATTAAAGATTGATTTAGTCATAATTAGTAGTGGACAAAACACTTCATAAAAATGTATGAAGAAACAGGGATATAAAGAGCTCCTTCCACGCACTAGCAGGAAACTAGTTGGGTAGAACTGGATGTATAGAGAGGCTGTTACCTACTGCACCTCTGCTAAAGTGATGAGAGTGATCTCAGTAAATCTGCCCTGTGATACTCATGGAAATATTTTGCCTTAATTTTGGTTTTGTTGTCTGAGTGGTGGAGTCACCAGCTGCAGGAATTTACCTGCTGGTGAGAATGTCTGAGGGAGTAAACTGAGAAAAGTGGTGTTCCAAGATTTTGCCAATCTTAAGCTTTAATATTGCTTTTTATCCCTGCCAGACTTTCTTAATTTGAATTTTCAGGCTATATAATTTGCCCTTTGCCTGGTGTGTAAATATTCCTCAATGAAAATTAGAGAAATATCTGTTAACATCCATCACTGCCTTTTTGTTTAGATTCTAGATTCTCTTATCTTTTATAGGAAGCACTTTCTGTGGAGCACTTGCAAACACCTCCAGAAAAATCTCTCTGTGATGGTCATACTAGAACATAGTATATCAGCTGCTTTTCAGAAAAGATCAATATTTTTCAAAATGTTTGTAATGGCTTTAGCTATTTCACCTAAAAGAGATTCTTAAAAAAAAACCCCAAAGAAAAACAATGATTTGAACACTTTGGTAACTAAGTGTGTATTTGGCTAGCTATATTGCTTGTACAGATTAAATAGTATTTCCAAAGACACACTGCATATCTTGATATGATTTTAAACAGCCAGATTCTATTGGATAATGACCTCATAAGAAACCTTTCAGAAAGTTATGTTTGGCAGATTTGGAATTTCCTTAAACTTTGGTACTTATTTTCTGTCTCCAGTCACACAAAGTGGTGGAATTATGTGCTTGACTCAGCAGCAAACTCCTCTAGACCTTAAAAAAAGTTGCCTATGAAATCCAAAGTACTTCTAAAAGATAAATTTAGTATTAATAATAACTAAAAATGGCCACATTTCATTAAATGAAATCTAATTTCCCCAGAAACATCTGAAACATCAGAACCAGGACATATCTAAAAAGAAGTCAGTACAAGTGGAATATTGATCAGTGATGTTAAAATGCAAGAAAACATAAATCACAAAGTACTTTGTGCCCTAGGAGTTTAAACAGATTATGATTAGAAACTGAAATGACTTTTTGCCACTCAAGATGCAGGGTTTAATTTAGCAATTCCTTAATGATTTCATAATTAATAAAATCACATTTCTAAGAACAGTGCCATTCCATAATCCACTCCGAGATTCTGATTACTATTGAAATTAAACTGCAGTTTAATTTCAGAAATAGTTGTTGTAATGCTGTTTAACCCCTAGTGATTCAAGGTCTATCAATTATTTCTAATTTCAAAAGGGCTCTGAGAAAAGGTGTCACTTGGTAATGTAATAGGTGAGTAAAAACCTTCAGCCAGTTTGGACAGGGAAATATGAAAATAATGAGAAATTAGCATATTTGTCACCTTACGACAGTAATTTTATACAAAATAAAGACCCTACTAGAAATATTTCATAATTCTTAAAAAAAACTGTAAAGCAAATTTTAGCTTTGGCACACTGATAAAAATGGATTCACTTAATTTTTATTAGGACATAAGTTGAACACTGCAGGTGTATCAGAAATGTGCTTCATAATTAGGTTCAGGGATACATTTCCTGTGCGACTTGGTCTAGGTGATCCTGCTTTGGCAGGGAGATTGGGCTAGATGGTCTTTTGAGGTCCCTTCCAATTCCTGATGTTCTCACATTCTCTGAGTCTGTGAACTATTTGATGGTTAAGCAAATGGTTAATGCTGTGGAATTACCCAGTGAATCTTTGGCAAACAGTATCATATGAAAGTTGGCTTTTTCCACTGCCAGATAAGGAGTTCACAAAGAGATGTTGGGTCACAGTTTTTCACAGTGTCTACACATTGTCTGATTTTGCACACACTAGAGAAATGGCAAATGGGAGGGAGAAATAAAGGGTGGAAGGAAGGAAGGAATCTTTCAATGAATTTGTAATATAGTGCAAATAAATAAACAAAAATCCCCAAACAGCTTCGGAAAATGCATCTTGCAGATTAGAGCATCTTCTGAGTAAGTTTTGTTTTCAGAAATACATATGCATCATAATGGCATTCTGTTGCCCTGTCTATTATTTTTATTCTTTATTTTGAGTTCTTTTCCTTTCTTCCACTCCTACAATTCCTGTGGAAACCTAGGGTAGTTTCTCCATATCAAATTCTACTTAAAATTACAGGCAGTGTTCCCCTTGTTTCACTTACAGATGAAGTCTCCAGTGAAACACAGTAACATCAGTGTGTAGACTAGTAATGCCTTATAGTGAAACAGCTCAGAACTAATATTTACACAGCCATTTTAATGTCTGAAATATTCAAAGATGGTAATGGACACAAGCATGCACAGAGTGCTCTCTGCCTTTGGGCCAGAATATTGCAAGAGTCTCTCCTTAGAAATGTCCTTGAAAACCCTCAAAGACTTTGTCTAGTGAGAAATGATGAGGCAGAACTCGAGGGCACGTCACTAAAAAAGCAGGAGACATCCATACTCCTCAGGCTTCGATTGTTCAGAAAGGCTCAACTTCAATGTAAGGGAAGACAAGTGAGGAGTTTGCCTTATAGAACTTGGGATAAAGTTTTCTGGTTCACTTGGGTTTTTAAAATTATACTATGAACATTTTGTACTGATGGTGAAATCTTTACATAGAAACCAAAAATCTGTCATGTTAGAAACTCAGGGTAGTTTTGGGGAGCTTTGCCATTTTGTTTATTTTCACCACTGTCAGGGATAACTGTTGTTTGCATTTTTCTAGAAAATGCTCTAAATTCACTGGACTTGGAATATATGAGCTTTACTGAGCAGTACAAGTGACAGCAAGAACAACACACAACACTGTAGATTGTGGAAACTCTGACATGAATATGATGAACGAGTAGTGTGCCCAGGTGGCCAAGGCCAATAGCATCCTGGCTTGTAGCAGAAATAATGTGGCCAGCAGGAAGAGAGAAGTGACTGTCCCCCTGTACTCAGCACTGGTTAGGCCACACCTAGAGTACTGTGTTCAGTTTTGGGCCACTCACTGCAAGAAGGACATTTTGGCGCTTGAGTGTGTCTGGAGAAGGATGATGAGGCTGATGGACAGTCTTTGTACTGGGGAGGCCAGAACTGGATGCTGTACTCCAGGTGAAGTCTTTTGAGACTAGAACAGAGGATCAGAACCACCTCCTTTGACCTGCTGGTCACACACCCTTCATGCATCTCAGCATATGGCTGTGATGCACTCACAAATTTCCAGCTCATGTTGAGCTTCTCATCTACCAACATCCACAAGTCCTTCTCATGACAAGAGAACCCTTGTGAACCACATAAGGTTCAGCAAGGTAAAGTGCTAGATTCTGCACCTGTGTTGGGGCAATCTTCAGTATCAATACAGGCCAGGAGATGATTTGATTGAGAGCAGCCTTGCAGAGACTGACTTGCAGATACTGGTGGATAAGAGGTTGGACATGAGATGACTATGCGCCCTCACAACCTAGAAGGCCAGCCTGGGTTTAGCTGAGATGGAGTCGATCCTCCCCATGACCTCTCTCATGGTGCAGTGTTTGCAGTAGTAGCTGCAGGGGTGCTGATAACACGCCAGTGTTTTGGCTGCTGCTGAGCAGTGCTTGCACAGCACCAAGGCTGTGGTTTGGTTTTTCTCTTCTCCAGCATTCTACCCAACAGCGGGCTGAGCAGTTGGCCAAGTCCCCCAACACAAACTGACCAAAGGAATATTCCATAACATATGATAGGAGCCCAGACATAAAAAGCAAGGGGAAAGAAGGAAGCAGGATGGGTATTGGTGGAGTTTTGTCCTCTGGGAGCAGCAGCTAAACATCTTCTGCTGACGGGAAGCAGAGAATAATCTTTATTAATTGTTTTTGCTTTCACACATGGCTTTTGCTTCTGCTTTAAACGGTTGTCTTTGCCCACTAGCTTTTTGTTATGTTTCTCTCTCCCCTCTTCATCTAAGATGATCAGCACCAGCGGGCACCTGGCCTTCAGCCAGGACCAAACCACCACATACTGGGCTGCATTTAAAAAAGAGGTCTGGTGGGCTGAGGGTTATCTTGCTGCTCTTTCCCACTCTGGTGAGATCTCACATGGAGTACTCGTCACATCCAGCTCTGGACCTCTTAGTACAAGAAGCACATGAACCTTTTGGAGAGAGTCTGGAGGAGGGCCACAAAAGTGGTCAGAGGGATGGAACATCTCTCCTGTGAGGACAGGCTGAAAGAGGTGGGAGAAGGGTCCAGGGAAACTTTATGCCTTTCGGTACTTAAAGAGAGCTCATAAGAAAGATGGGGACAGGCTTTTTAGCAAGGCCTCTTGTGATAGGACAAGGGTGATGATTTTAAATTCAAAGAGCATAAGTTTACATCAGATGAGGTACAAGGTTTTTACCATGAGAGTAGTGACACTCAGGGCATGTTACCCAGAGAGGTGGTAAAAGCCCCATCCCTGTTAACACTCAGGCTGAGGTCGAATGTGGTTCTGAGTAACCTGATCTGGTTGAAGATGTCCCTGATCACTGCAGAGGCGTTTGGACCAAGTGACTTTAAAATGCCCATCCAACCCAAAGCACTCTGTGATACTGAATGCAGTTTCAGTGTATCTGGAGTCNGATGATTTTAAATTCAAAGAGCATAAGTTTACATCAGATGAGGTACAAGGTTTTTACCATGAGAGTAGTGACACTCAGGGCATGTTACCCAGAGAGGTGGTAAAAGCCCCATCCCTGTTAACACTCAGGCTGAGGTCGAATGTGGTTCTGAGTAACCTGATCTGGTTGAAGATGTCCCTGATCACTGCAGAGGCGTTTGGACCAAGTGACTTTAAAATGCCCATCCAACCCAAAGCACTCTGTGATACTGAATGCAGTTTCAGTGTATCTGGAGTCAGATATTATGTGGATGTTTTGTTAATTTTTAAGATGTTTGTCAGGAGAGGAATGTCTGCTTGAGGATGCTGAAATGCATTCGTTGTATACAGTGGTGGATCTGATTGCTTGCTGTGGTATTACTGCACTTCACACTGATTTCTGCTGACTTCTCCATGAAGAAATTCAAATCAAGGGTTGACAGTATAATGTTTGTGATGGGAGATGCCTTCCATGCATCTGTCTTAGAGGCATTATATGTATTTTCATTATCTGATTGTAATTGTGAGCATTATCATGCCCTGATGCTGCATTTACTAAGGCAGAATGTCCCTCAGTGTCGGTCACCCTCTGCTCAGGGCATGCTGAGCTTTCTGATACAGCAAGCCATCTGTCTCTTCTGCTGACATCTAGCATACCCTGTATCCATACTTTTGATGACTTCTTTTGCTGCACTAAGGTTCTGTGTCAGGGATTAGAAATGGGGTCACTGCATATTTATCAATTCTAGTTGCTAGAGTCAAGATTCAACAGATGGATGCTAGGAAGCACATTTGGGTGTTGTTAAGGGAAACCCTAGAGAATATTAACAACCATGAGAAACATCAGTTAAACAGCCATCACAATATCTTAAGTTATGTACAGCTTAAGCTACTTTTCAATGCAACTATAGGAAAGTAAAATTTTTTTTGTCCTATCTATGTCCTCTGCAGAAATGTGGCACTGGCCCCTTGGGCTCCCCTGCAGCCTAAGCTCAGCTTCAGGCTACTTGCCATCCCTCCTCCTGCTATGCTTGTGTGCCTCCTCCCTTTCAACTCCTCAGCCCTTTTCCTGAGGCATTTGAACAAACTAACCTTGCTGGAAACGGCTCACTTTCGGGTGAGTTTTCTGGGAGGTTAGCACAGGGAAAGAAATTGTAAAGAACCACATCAGTACCAGCATTAATGCAACTAGAAAGGGCATAAATTCTGTCAGTCCCTCTGAGTGCACAATGTGTGCATGAAATATGCTTCTTTTGAACCACCACAACATTCTGAAGCTATATTCCTGTTTAATAGTGTTTGGTAAATTGTTTAGTTTTTACAGTGGGTCTACATGGGATCATGTAAACGAGGAAGGTGAGATGAGAGAGGAGCTTGCCAGGCTGTGATCAGGAAGGCTGTGGGCTGCTCTGCATCTAAAGCCAGGCTTTGCTAGCTTTCCTAGGTGACTTCACAGAATCACAGAACATTAGGGGCGACCTCAAAAGATTATCGAGTCCAATCCCCCTGACACAGCAGGATCACCTAGACCAAGTCACACAGGTGGGTTTTAAATGTCTCCCAAGAAGGAGACTCTACAACCCCCCTGGGCAGCCCCTTCCAGTGCTCTGTCACCCTCACTGGGAAGAAGTTCCTTCTCATATTGATGTGGAACCTTCTGTGTTCCACCCACTGCCCCTTGTTCTATCATTAAATGACAGTGAGCAGAGCCTGGCTCCATCCTCCTGACACCCATCTTTCACATGTTTATAAACATTAATGAGGTCACCCCTCATTCTTCATTTCTTCAAGTTAGAGACCCAGCGCCCTCAGCCTTTCCTCATAAGAGGAGGTGTTCTACTCCCTTCATCATTTTCATGGCTCTGGGCTGGACTCTCTCCAGAGCAAAGGAAACTATGTCAGTATAAACCATGAATGCTCTAAATCAGTGAACTGGGGTAGTCAAAATCTGGTAGTCAAACTCAGACAGCCTCCTTCCATTTAGCACCCACTATCTGTATTAGCCTCCCCAGAGTTAAAATGAGAAAGACCAGACCTGAAGATTATCTCCTGCTACAGATGGTTTCCCAGACAGGGATTAGTTTATTTCTAAGAAGTGTGCATGTTGTACTTTACTCCTTCACAAATTGGTAAAGGCTATAAGTTTCAAATGCAGGAAAAAATATACAAAAATGTGGGGTTGTTCTTTGGTTTTTTACCATTGGTTTTATTTTCAAAAAGGGCTGCTTGGATTTCCTTACCTGAGTAACAATCAGCAAAGTTCTCATTACTGGGAGCTTTAAAATGTGTGCTGATCTGCAAAACAGAATGTGAGTGATGTGAACATTACTTACATAATTGGGTTTGTGCATACTAGCTTTAAAATATACCCCCTTGGTGTGTTCATTATATCAATGTCTCATCTACTTCTGCAATAGGTATTTGCAGTCATTCATCACTCTTTGTTATTAGAAAAACAATGGCTATGGAGCAGCAGCATCTATTTAACAGCTGCACATTACTGTCCCTAAAGAACATCAGTGTTAATATACAAAGCATGGTAGAGAGTTCACATTGTTCATATTAACTTCTACAAATTCAACAGAGCTGACCTGCTGTCATGCTTTTCTCTCTCTCTTTTTTTTTTTTTGTTTAATTTGCATTTCTCTCTGCTTAGTACTGATCAGAAATGAAAGCAGGAGTCTTAAAATCGTGATTTGGGCTTTGTCATCTGATAGTGTGATTTGTTATTAATTTTGCTTCTCTTTATAGTATCACGTTCTCCTTTTAAAAGGTGCATGAGCTTGTGTGATTTCTAGATATGTACCTAATTTCAGAGTATTCTACGTTCTGTGTAGGTCTGTAAAGGAGTGTTTAATTGTGTAAACCTTTAAGGATGCAGATAAATCTCCTATAAGGCACATTTAGTGTGAGTGGCAGCTTCATATATATACAGCACGTCATCAAATTTTCCTATGATTGGTTCTTGGCAATTAACAATGGATATGTTTGGTGCTGCCAGGTAATGCACTCATTCATGTAAGTCACCTTATTCTGGTTTACCCTTAAGCTGGTCTTTGCATGGAGGATGTTGTACTCTGGACATTATTAATAAATGCATTGATGAATCAGAAGCAGTTAATCCATAACCATAATTAGTAGAGGATAACCGTGACTAGTTCAGTCGTTTGGATTACCCAAACCACCTCAGTTACTGCTCTGCAGCAACAAACTGAACATTCAGCTTTGTGGATCAATGCAGCACTGGGTGCAGTAGCTGATATATCCAGACACCCAGGGCACAATTTTTCTGTTTGCTCCAAACTGATAACCTCTCAGTGCAGTATTTCTCAGAGGGGATATTTGCTGCAGCAGCTATTACTATTGCTATTCTGATTGCAAACTAGCTTGGCTCAGTGCTTAAGAGTGATAAGGAAATAGGAGATCCTCACTGGGAAAATGCAAGAGCTTAGTAAGGATTTGAATAAAAAGGTCATGTGTTATAACATGCTCCTAGGAGGGATATTTGGGCTGGGGTTTGATATTCCCAGGTCTGTTGTCATTTTGGAAAGGCTAATTACTCTAATGTCAGTGTCTTTGAGAAGAATGGGTAATAAACCATATATCACATCTAGATATTTGTTTCCAGTGTATCCATCCATGTGGACATGCCATGGAGACACTACCTCACAGGACACCACTTGGGATGTGTGTGTAATTGCTTTGCATAGTACAACCGATAGCAGACTGCTGCCTTCAATGCATTTTCCACCACTGTTTCACTCTCTCACAGACAGACACTGATTTTCTTCTTTCCACCATACTTAATTATAATTTATTCACAAGCGAGAAAGTTTAGCCATCAGATTGTTTAGAACACTCTGCCTAACAAAAAGTAAAGGCTTCTCTTCATGTCACCTTAGGTAAGATGTCAGAAAGGGAGAGGGAAGAAACTGTTGAACCCCCACTATCAGCCAAGGGTCTGAGTTCTGCTACAGTTTGTGTTGTGCAAAGCGACCCAAAGTGAAACTGGCCAGGGGAATTTATACCTTCACTGAGTCAAGGAATGAGCAATTCATCTGTCCAATAGTACAACTGATCTAGCCTAAGAAGAAATTTGTTTCTCAGGAAGTGACACAGATGTGTGACCAGCCTCTCACTGGTATGAAAGAGAAGTAAAGTAGCTTTAGAAAAACAGTAGATCTCTAGAGGGACCACACAGCCTTCTTAAGCATCCAATTCCCCCATGTTCTCTGAAAGACATAAAAAGGACTACAGAGGTTGTGTGCACAAGAACTGCATGGTCCTGGTGAGGAGCTATTGCTAAAAACCTTGAGTTAAAAGTGTACCAAGAGGCTATCCTGCATCTGGTTAAGATACAGGACAATGTGCCTGAATTCTTAGGAACTTACAAACACTAGGTTGGGTTAAACCTAGTTCAAACAGTAATTATGATTCTAAATTTGGTCTTAATTTTATTAAAGTAACATTCACACATATATCTTCTCTGGGAATCAAAATACAGATTTGAGATTTATCCTAACTATGTCTGACGTACACGAACTTAATAAAGCACTGGTCAGTAGAGAGTCCAAACTTTAAAGTATATTTCTGCTATTCTCTTCAAGGAAAAATAAAAGGTGTTCTGTATATGACTGGCATTAATGACTGAGAATTCCAAGCTAGACACACAGCTCTAAGTGGTGATGGAAAAGGAGTTGAGCCAAACCAGCACTTGTTTGTTTAGTTAGAGGTAAAATAGGATTAAGGAAGTGAACTTTGACAGTACTTTAAACTTTCTGTACCATACAAAAGGCCAAAAAAAGCAGATAAACATGTGTTGCAAGAGCAAAACCAGTAGAACTGCACAGCTATCATGTAGAGACTGGAAATTCAGTTGTGCAAAGTAAAGAAAAGACTTTTGGAAAAGGCAGTGTAAATATTTGCCCTTTCTACTCACAACTTTCTGCTTTTTTTATGACATTGCTCTCTGTTCCTTTCTCTTCTCCTCTCCTATTTCCATGAACTACAGAGACAACATAGAGATAATAAAGAAAATGTGAAGATGCTGAGGAAAGTTTTCTTCTTTCGGGCTGCAGGTTAAAAGAAAGTGTGTTGTGTGTTTCACTTTTGAAATAATAAGAATAGAAGCAGTTTTGGAGACTTTAATGTTCCAGAAGGTTATTGCAAAAAAAGGATATGTTCAAGAATATTAAATCAATGAGACTAAAGAGTATACTTCCAAGAATGAAGTGATGGAAGTTTAAAATAGAAAATTCCCTATTACTAAATTAAATATGCACTGTGTGTACCTAATTACCACTACATTGTGTGACCTTACTGCTGAGATGTATGAATATTTATTCACATCAGAATGATAAGTTTTACATATTTTGCCTGTATTAAAATGCAAGATTTACAGATGTAGCTTATGCAGGAAAAATAACCTCTAATAAAATGTAACAACATGTTTATTGGGTGATTGTCCATTAAAATTCCTTATTGTGTAACAGTGAGTGAGTAAAATGCATTCTGATTCAGCCTTGTGTGCTTTATGCCCTTTAGGAGGTAAATGTTGCTATGGGGTAAACTGCTCAAAGGGCAACCAGGCTCACCCACTGTGATTCTGAAACAGCTGGCCACTTCTACACACAACCCTTCTATGTTTTTTGCATTAGAAGTCCCATTTCTCAATTATATAACTGCCTAAGGAAGGCAGAACTATAGCCTGTGGTCTGATTAACATGATTAGAGTCCTTATCCAGAATTTCCAGAAAAGGCTCAGCATTTAAGTCTGAGGACTTGTAAGTCCTCAGCAATCTGAGACCATTTGAGTTATCAATGCCTTTTCTAAAAAAAAATAAGATATTGCAAATATTTAAGGATAAATCTGTCATAAGAATTTGTATTCTTCCTCTTCCAGAATTAGATGTCTTTCCATCTAGGGCTGAAGTTAAAGAAGTCTTACCATTTTTCTTTTACCACTACTTATTGCCCCTAAACATTCTACAGCTAGGTTTTTGTCAAGCTTGGGCTGAAGTATCCATGCTTTTGCCTCTGTCTGAATTATATAACACACATCTACCTGCAGCTTCAATTCCCTGTCAAGTTTTTATGTCAGATTCACTTCTGAGCAGATGATTGCGTGCTGGCAGTTGTCACTTGCAGAATAAAGTATCTGACAACTGACTGTTGCTTTTACCTTAAAGTGAGTGTTGAATGAAAATTAGTTGCCCTACAAACAAATCAACTTTTTATCATAAATTTGACATGCATTACAAATTAGTGGAGGCAATGTCTACAGTAATAATATAATCCCTGGAAGAACTGCAGCTGTCTATTCAGGTGCATTCAATCTCTCCTTGATGGGAATAATTACCTTCCATCCTCACTGGATAATTGCCTTTTGATTGGGGTCATCAGTGCAATCAAGTTTGCGAGAGGCAGAAATCATTGCTAGGGGGAACAAAGAATGGGGAGGAAAGTAGAGACCAGAGTAGATATTTTTGAAGGGAAAAATACAATTAATATGAGAATTTTCTTGAATTTTACTGCTTTTTTTGTAGTGGTATTTCATACAATGTGATTATGTGAAATTTGATGTCTGTTGAATATACTAAAGCTTATATCTATTTATTTCCTGAAAAAGAAGGGTTATATTTTGTCAGCTTTGAATAGTTTCCCTTTGTGAATATCTGCATCAGTTTGAAACTCTATTTTTTTTAAATTTATTTCTGATATCTTGTGTCTGTTAATTGTTTAAGCCGAAGTATTTAGTAGCTTGGATTTTTTGCAGTGGATCTTTAGACAGTAATGTTGGTCAGTACTGCAAGTTGCTTTTATCTGGTTAATGACTGGAAAGCAATACAGCTTAGAATACTATTTCTTATTCTAGTACACAACTTTCTAGTTGTTCTGTCAACCTGATGTTTCTGCAGTGAAGGCAACAGTTGTCTGGTCTATTAGCTGACAGTTTGACCAGCAGGTCTCCTCTCATCCATGCTAGTCTCTTCCCTTTCTTGTCTGATTTCTTACACCTGCATATTAACAAGTCTTATGTTCTATGGAAAGTGTCCTTGAAGATCTGACAGCTCTGTTCTACCCCCTTCTCCCTGTGGACTGTTTCCCAGGGGGTCCCACTGAGTAACATCTTGAAGATCTAGAATTTTGTTTTCCTCAGAGTCAGGGTCCTGACTTTACTCTTCACAAATACAAATAAGAAATTTATATTCTGTGTAACCTGTGTCTTTATTTCTGGCTGCTGTAGAGGGAAATGCAAATTCTGGCTGTACCCGTGTTTAACAGGAATTGTGTCCCACAGACAGTAAATGCCTTCCACCCTTGGGAGAGTAAATCTGGGTATTTCAACCAACGTGTAAAATCATGCTCAGGTAATTCATGCTCAGGCAAGTAAATTGATAGTTGCCACTCAATGAAAGTTTTGAAGGTTAGGGGTTTTGTGCTTATGTGTGTTAAATTGCAAATAAAACTAAGTAATTTTTAATGAGATTGGTCTTATACTAAATAGTGTGGAGGAAATAGTGTAGAGGAAATCATTCAGGGAAGTTTTTCTAATGTTGCCTCTGTATGAGGCTACATGATAAATTTTCCCAAACCTATTTCAAACATGTAACTGAACTGGAATTGAATTAACAAGAGCACGTGATTAACCACTGGCAGTGGCTTCTCAAAAATAGTTAACTATCAGAATCTGCTTTTTGAAGAGTTATGAATATGAGCTGGTGCAGTAGTATTTCCTTTTGGTTTTGAAATTGTGCCTGTGTAACACAGATAGATTAAAACTTTAAACACACAATATTTCAAACGGTGCAAGGGCTGGCTGCAATCTTGATGCATTAATCTGCTCTCTTATTTGTTGGGATTCTACAGTACAACTTTTCTCTTCTGATAGGAAGCTTATGACTGATATCTCTGTATTATTCTTGCTAAAGAGGTGATATAAAAACTAGTCTATACCAGCAATCTAACAGCACACGTGTTAGAAGTAGTGCACTTTATTGTGGAAGTGGTTAATAGAACCTGCTTTAGTACTCATCTGAACATAGAGCTAGGAGGAGCATCTCAGAAATTCAATGGTTTGCTGGTAATCCTGCTGTATGAAGTTAGGATATGTATTTTGATTTGCAAGTCCTATTTACAGGAGATAAGACACATGCTTCAGAGCACTGCCGGTCATGAACTGCTTGATATGTGGCACAATGATATCGTGGTGTGGGCAAGCGAAGCATTGTGTCTTGCTCCTTTAAGTAGCACAGTTAAATGGTCTCTGCCAACCCCTCCTAGTATCATAGGATATTTCATACTTTTGGGGTGATCATAGAATAATGGTAGTAAACGATTTCCAAGAACAACTCAAGCTACTAAGAAAGAGATGTGAATGAGAGACGGGCTCTTTAGAACAGTCAAGGTCTGGGTTTGTTCTGAGACAGACAGAGTGAGACCGCTGGAGAGGCTATTGGATTTGACAGAAAAAACACAGAAGAGATCATGGTGAGTGACAGTGGGAAGACAAAAAGTGCTTGGAAGTTAATGGTGTGGAAATGAGGTAGGTTCACTAAAGCTCAGCATGTAACTGAAAGGAAATTGTTGCTGGTAAACACTAGCTGGGTGAATGCACAGGACTCACCGTTGGCTGCTATAAGAGGTTTCTTGCTACTCCTTCAAGGCAGTGAGTGTTAGTCACTTTTCATTCAAGTTGATGAACCACTATTATAAGACCATAGCAGTGTGCACATGGCTCTGGCATTTATAGTGGAAAACACAAAGGTTTTAGAAAAATAAAAGGAAAAATATATATTGATAGGAGATTCCATGGGACAGAAGCAAACTTTCTTTATTAGCCTCTTAAAGCAGAAATTACTCCAGGACTTACTCTTGTTTTTCACCTTGTCCTCAATGGCTGCTTGAGCTGAATTTATTGGTCTCCATCGGTCGTTTTTCTTGCTGTTCAATTTTCTTGCTTGAAATTAAACAGTGAGCTCTTTGGAACAGGAATGTGTGTGCATTAACTTGCCCAGAACAATTGAGGTGATGTTTCTGTGGGAATTCTGTGGGAATATTAATCAGAGGCTTAAGACTTGGACATAAAGGCCTGAGTATGTTGACAATACAACTGTGAGTTATACTCCTACTTTGCCTATTCCTTTTTTGGTCATTAAGAACCTAGACTTGAAATGGTGTGTGTAGAGATGCTTTATTTTTTTGACAAATACAAATGCAGCTTTAATTATGAGATGAAAATGGGTATTTGAAAACTGTGTTGTCAGCACTTACTCACAGAAAGAGATTTAAAACTTTAGACATGAAACTGCCTTACCCCCATATCTCTCAGAGTCTGAGGTGAATTACTTGATAGCCACAGTGGCAGAACTTGTGGCTATCCTTTCTCTTGAGTGCAGATAGAAAGTGAATTAAATGACTGAGGACAATGCCATGAGCAATTGAGCTGTACTGATGGTTTATTAAGTGAAAGATTAATGCTGGACATCTTATTCTTAGACTTTTTCCCAATATAAGGTGTTTAGCCATAGCTGTCCTCAATAAAATCCAAGAGTGGACTGTTAAAAGTCTGAAAGAAAGAAGCCTTCTGTGCTTCCTAGAACAATATTTGGAAAAACTGACCAGAACAAGCTTTCACTAATCCCAGTTGAGTGTTTAAACTTTTGAGCTCCAGATGAGACAATCTTTAGTTCTTTAAAAGGATGCTATTTTATCTAGCTGTGTTTGGGAGGTATTTTTAGAAACCATGAACTTTTAAAGACTCTAAATCAAATTCCCATTGAGATACAGATTTTCAAGTAGGTGATGTCCATTAGCTTCACACATCACTGAAGCAGAACTTACCTAGAATCTGATGGAAGGAAGTGCCATCACAGTAAGATATTGAGATGAAGCTCAATGTCCAGCCAAGACTTTGGGATTTATCAAATGATCAAGAGTCTGTTTCATTTTAATGCCTCCTACACAAACATAGCTTCTGAATGCTCCTCAATAAAGCAGTGAAGAGATTTTCCTCTAGCCTGATAGAATTGTTAATATCAGCTAAAAAATGCTTATTCCAGTGGCACAATCTGAAAAGCCAGTAGCAGTATTTGATCTGCTTATGGCTTCTAGTACTGAATTTTTCTGTTAAGATGTTAACAAACTCCTTTAATTAAGACGTCCCTTGCAGATTTATCCAAAACCTCTGTCAATCTCTATGACCTCACACCTTGGCTGACTCACAAATGCCAACTCTTTCAGGCAAGTCTGAAGACTTGCTATAAATGTAGAAACAACACCGTGTAGCTGTGCTGAAAAACAGATGCACAATTAAAAAGCAGACGTCTTGTCTCATCGTTACTCCAGGAGGCTCTTTCCTCTAGCAGTGCTTCATGAACGTGTAGTATAGTGATAATCAAAATCTCTATGGGACAATAGTAGCGTGATTCCTTACTAACACTGGTCTTTAATCTTGGGTGGTTTTTCAGTTGCTGTGACAGTGTTATGGCACATTATATTACTATGAGTAGTAGCAAAGTCTATTGGGGGGAAAAACCTAATTACTAAGTCTGTAAGCTAGTCGGGATTTTTTTTGTCACAGACTTGCATTTGCATGTAATAAAACTATTTTTATTGTTTGAGTCAATAACTGTAAATAAAGTATTTGTCAAAATCTAATAATAAAATGAATGAATTTATGTTTATTCAACAGTAAGCACTTCCTTAGCATCCTTTTATAGAAGTAGTTCAGGATGGTATTGGAACATATATGGTCTTCTTGAACAAAAAGACCAGGCTTGTTGGGTTATGGGAAATACTCCTCTGTAGATTGTCCCTAAGCATCATGCAAAGTGCATACTTAGTTAAGGGTTAGGGTAGGGCAGATAGTTATGTTTCCCTAAAATTTTGCAGTCAGCAGTTGCTTTGAGCTAATAAATCAGGATATTCTTTTATATTTAGGAGCAATCTAGATCTCAGTTCCTTGGATTACTCCAGCCTTCTTTTCCCATATAAATTTCTAAGATCTGCAACATGCTCTGGCAGACATAGGCACAATGCCTGGAAAAGCACTATCCTATATTTGCTTTTTGGTCTGTTTCCTACTGGCTACATTTCATAAGTTCTGGATTATGTCTTGAAATAGATATATAATGTTTGTTCATGGCATTCTTGATTTTACATAGCATATCTTCTCTGAGACAGCTCTCTTCCAGACTGAATTGTTTTAGCTTGCTTAGTCATTGCTCAAACAGAAGTTTCACCAAGCTATCCTTGATGGTTTTCTTTGGACCATTTCCAAATGTACTGTACTATGTTTGAGCTAACAGGATTACAGTTACAGGATGAGCATAATATGCAGGAAAAGCATGGGCTTCTACTAAAGCTTTATGATCTTCTTTCTGTTTTCCATTTCTTTTAGCCAATGTTTGTTATCCCTTTAGACTTCTGAGTACAGACTTCTGAGTGGTAATATGTCCATCATCTTATATCATTAGGATTTGTATTCTCCCAGTACACCTTCTGTAACTATCTATGCAGTGATTCTCTCCTATAAAAATGGAAATGGTTTGCAGATCCAGAACAATCATGCACCCTGCATCTATCAGTGGCAAGGTAAGATGCTGTCTGGGAAGAGCACAGGAGCCTGTACGTTTTGTGTATTCCTTTGTGGTCCAGTGTAGTAATTTCTGTTGTCCTTTTCTCTGCTCCAGCATCCATAGTCATTGCTTTAGACCTATTAAAACATACATCCCTAAACACACCTTTTACTTTTCCTGGAGTAGTTGCTCATTTTAATTGTTATTTGAACCTGACAGGCATTTTCAACTCCCAGGAATGCTGATTATTATCCACAAAGAAAATTGATCACTAATCATTACCCTCATACACCTCTAACGAGATGTCGGTCTGGAAAAGAATATTCTGCCTAATCACGTCACAATTTAGATTCTTAAATAGTCTAAATTTCCATGTAGCCCAATAGACTGAAGGTTAAGTGATACTTTGTTTGTCAATATATTTAAAGAAACCCCATAGGCTTATTTTATCTAGATTGTAAAATCTTTATAGGCAATGTTGTATGTAGAAGGGATTTAGAGAAAGCAGATCTTCATGACAATAAATATTCTGGAATGAATAATTAACATTTTTAAGGACAAGTAAGAAAGAGATGAATGGCTGCTATTGGATCAGTGAAGAACAAGTTCTGTCATACAAATCTAATTGTAGATTTTCTAATCTTGATACAACATGGATAAATATATATCTAGCATAAATAAAAAGGGAATGTGTAATAACATCTTTACTTTCTAATCAGTTTTGGGCTTTCTCAAATGAATCAAGACATCAGCATAGGACTAAGTTTTTAATGTAAAATTAGCAAAAAATTGTTGAATTCCTATAATTTTTTTTCTAAATCCACTTCTAGTTGCTGTTTTCACTAAAGCTCGAATGATGGAACTGAAAGTTCCATATTAACATGCAGATCACATCTACCTCATTGAGATTGTAGTATATTAGAAGAGGCAGGATTTGAAATTATCCTGACAAACTGGAGCAGTCATCCAGGGACAAAAAGACGTAAATCAATGTATTTAAACTCAAAATAATATTTTACATAAGAAAGATGAATCCACAGGTTTAGGATCAATTGTTTGTATAGGATCAGCTTAGAAAAAGCTCAAGAGATCACAAGGCAAAAATCATAGAATCATAGAATCACAGAATTGTTTAGTTGGAAGTGACCCCAGAGATCATCTAGTTCCAATCCCGCTGCCATGGACTGGGGCACCTCTCTTTAGACCAGGTTGCCCCGAGTCCCATCTAGTCTGGCCTTGGGCAATTCCAAGAAGGGGACATTCACAACTTCTCTGCACAACACATTCCAGTGCCTCAGTGCCCTCACAGTAAGGAATTTGTTCCTAAACTCTAAACCTCCCTTCTTTTAGTTTGAAAACATTCCCCCTTTATTAGGGACTAGCTAGTTTTTCTATACATCCCTTTCAGGTATTGAAAGGCTTCTATGAGATTTCTCCAAGCTGAATAGCCAAATTCCCTCAGCCTGTCCTTGTAGGAGAGGTTCTCCAGCCCTCTGTTCATTCCTACAACCCTCCTCTGGTCTCTGTGCAACAGCTTCTTGTATTGAAGTCTCCAGAACTGGGTGTGGTACACCAGATGGAGTCTCACAAGAATGGATAATGAGGGAGAATCACCTTCCTTGACCTACTGGTCAGGTATCTTTTTATACAGCCCAGGATACACTTGGGCTGGGCTGCACTCACACATTGTTGGCCCATGTTGAGCTTCCCATCTACCAGTTCATCCAAGTCCTTCTCCGCAGGACTGATCTCAGTTCTTTCACCATCTTATAAGTGTTTGTGCTTGGATTGCTCCAACCCAGATGTGGAGAACCTTGCACTTGGAGATGTAATGACTTGCACAATGTAGATACCATATTGAAGCAGGGTAACCAGCTCTAACGATTCACTCAGCTTGTTGGAACTTTGATAACAATGTTTAGGTCTTAACACAATACAAATAGTTATTAATAAATGAGAGAACTGAGCACAAGATCACTTTCTTGAGGATAAAAGAAGCATTTAAGTGTAAAACTGTGAGAAATGTTGCAGTTTCATGTCTCTTAGTTCAAGTTTAAATAGCTTAAATCTATTTGTTCTCTCAGAAGACAAAGGAACACAAAACTATATGTAAAATTCCTAATAATATTGCAACCTCACAGCTAC
This sequence comes from Rhinopomastus cyanomelas, assembly GCA_013400115.1. Classification (NCBI taxonomy): domain Eukaryota; kingdom Metazoa; phylum Chordata; class Aves; order Bucerotiformes; family Rhinopomastidae; genus Rhinopomastus; species Rhinopomastus cyanomelas. The sequence continues at coordinate 458,075 of VXBP01009771.1, forward strand.
AGCCACAAATCAGCTTAAATGTTGGATAATTACTTCTTATGATTATTTTTCTTATTATGCAGCAATTCAGACTGTGGTTGAAACAGTACCTGATGTGCCAGAAATGAAAATGAACCTACTTAAAAATGAGAAATTATCTATGGCAATTGCTAGAGGACACTGCAACAGGAATGGACTTGTGATAGTGCAGCAAACCACACTACATTAGGAATCATGCCAAGTCTCAGGTATTTGTTCTGTGCAGAGACCTTTTGCAATACGGAATTGAATTAACCAAATGACTCCTCTGTTGAATTAACATGAGGTTTCCTTTCAGTCACTTCAAGTGCCTTGATGAGTTTTCTGATGATGTGAAGACCTTTAACTTGCCAATATGATCTTTTCTTCTTTAGCATGATAGACAGGTGCTGCCAGAGCAAGAATTTTCCCTGCCGTAAGTTTTTTTGGTTAATTTATAGACTGCTTTAATCATTTTAGCTTTAATATCTGCATTTGATTACAGACTAGTAAGTTGTTGGATCAAAATGATTGCTCTTAATGACAAGGGACCTTTTATTTCCCTTTTTCATAGAGCTGGGGTACCCTACCTGAAAATAGATTGACACATGAACAGTACAACCTCAAGTTTTCCCAGCCAAAATCACAGCATGAATTAGTCATTACAACTAAAATGTTAAAACTAAAAGTGTTCTGGCAGGGGGATTGGACTAGATGATCTGTCGAGGTCCCTTCCAATCCCTAATGTTCTGTGATTCTGTTGAGCGGTCTGTTTTGAGATTTTCTTAAATTTAAATATCATCATTTATTTTTGTTAATATCCATTCTGAAATCAAAGTTCTCTGAAGCAAGTAGTTGGAAATCTGAGTTACACGATGCAAAGTCTGAACGTTTGCTATTCATTGTGCTGAGTCAGAAATTACTCAAACTGTTTAAGAAAGAATTTCACTTGTTTCAAACTCTGATGTTTGAAATAGGATTTCTATTAGTTTAAAAACCAAAAACTACTGAAAGTTGAAATCAAAAGCAGTCCTTTTATTTTCCACTTCTAAAGACAGATGAATCTGCAAAATATTTGACATATTTCCCGTGTTTCAGTACAAGTATAAACTCATGAATTCTTTGTGCCCAAAAGTTTATGAATGATAGTCAAAAGTCCAGTTGTGCTTTGAATATCTAGCCTAATTTTGTTAAATAGTTCATGTGGACATTCAGGTTCCTAATATTGTCTAATTTAAGGAAAAATGAGAAAACACTGAAAGTTATTAGTTAAAAAAAGATAATGATCCTTGACATTTTGAACACAGCTCTTTGAAATCTGTGTTAGTAGTACAGAGACTGGGTATAGGATAGATGTCTCATGTGGCTGAGAAAGAGACTAGTATAATTTTGTCTGTTAAGCAAAATATTTTCAGCAGCCATGATGAAATGTTTATGCCACTTTTTCAGAAACTGTTAAAACTTTGTGTGGAACACTGGATGAGTGGGTGTTTATGTTCAGGAAAGGAATGAGTGGAAAAAGCACTAACCAGAGGAAGAAATACTTAACGGTGTCTGAAAGAAAAAGAGGATCAAGCTTGTAAAATAACACAAGAAATGTAATGGTCTTTGGCCATTAAGGAATGGCAAGTGTGCTGCATAAGAACAGTGTAAACAAAAGATCCTACTTCAAAATCATGCCTGTCAAGCTCAGGAAGGGACTACTTCAATGTAATTTCATGGAAGGGACCCAACTAAAATGTTCCCTCTCAAGCATCATGCTCTCTAAAAAGAAGGTGTAATTAATTCAGTGAAAATGGAACTTAAATTGAAATGGCTTTCGTATGAACTATTTAAAGAACATCTAAGTAATAAAGCAGGTCTAATGAGAAGAAAAGTCTTCTAAGAAAAGGTTCCCACTCAAGGCTTTAAATAATTTCATACAGCTAAAATGAATGCAGAAAGCACAAATACATCTGATCTTATGAGTTTTGTATCAATGCATTTGGTATGTATGTTTAAAGTATAAAATGCTTTTATTTAATCATAATTTTAAATATAAAATTGCATTTCAAATGTTGCAATTATCTTTGGGAATTAAGCCTAAAGAGAAAACATTATTACATTAGCAAAGTACACCCTTTTGAACAGAACTGTTCGAATTTTTTCTATCTGAAACCTTTTCTGTCATGTTTCTAAGCATGGGTTTCAAGAGACTTAGAATGACACATCTGATTTAACATTGTGATAAAGAGCATCTCTCAACAACGCAGGCAGTAGCTATCCTTAAAACAGACCATACCAGCTCTGGCTGTAATCCTGCCCTTTTATGGTTTTCCATAGGGAATGCAGAGATAAATGAAGGACCATCAGTTGAGTGGTCCTCAGTTTTATTTTTTTTTTATTTTCATAAGATATCCTTGCTTTCATATGACCTGTCTTCTACAGCTGGAAATTGATAAGGATGATTTGATTTGGCTAGAACAAGGAGACAGTTGAGATTACTGCAAGGAGCAATTTATCACTATCACAGAATCATAGAATAATAGAATCATTACGGACTGGAAGGGACCTCGAAAGATCATCTAGTCCAATCCTCCTGCCACAGCAGGATCACCTAGACCAAGTCACACAGGAACCCATCCAGTCGGGTCTTGAATATCTCCAGTGAGGGAGACTCCACACTATGTGTGTATGTGGTATGCCCTAAACCAAATCCTTGCTTCAACACATGACAATGCAATGTCTTCCACTTCTCTTTCTTTCTTCCATTGAGAACTCTTAGTAGTGAAATTTTTTGCCATTCTACATAGAGGACTGTAACTATTTTCTTAAAGTGTCTATATCCTGACTTGGAAAACAGAATTTCTGTTGTTTATATCCTATGTTGGGGGAGGAAGAAGAAATCTCACGTCACACTACTTGCATACAGGCTGTTGTTTTGGACACACCTGAGTGTTGTAGCTGCAGGTAGGATTTTGGTTTTAGTGCTAAATAAGAAATTTCCAGGTAAAAAAATGAGAGTTTCTGATGTTAGGCAAGAGATTCACATCAGAACAGGTATGTGCTGAGCTGTTTCCACAAGAGGACATTTGGCAGAGCTTTTTGATTTTGCCCTACATCCTTTCCCACACATTTGCATAGCTTCTGGCTATGCATGAGAGGGTGTTACAGTACTTCAGACATCAAAATAAAACTTCATGGTCCAAGCAAAACCTCAGCCATCCCATCCTACTAAGCTATTTTAAGCTTTAGTCTACTTAGCTATTAGATTTTCAATTTCAGGAGAGCCAAAAATGACATAATAATGAAAAATCCATTGCATGAAATCAGGAGAAATTACAAAATTTTTGTGCCCTCTTCCAAGTATGTGGAATCTGCACAGTTATTTTATTGGATTCCACAGTTCATTTGAAGTGATGAACAAGCCTCTATTAAAATGCAGACTCAGCAGGATTTTTGCTTAGAATATGCCTTTCAAATTCTAGCTGTAAGGCTAAAGTATTCTGAGCAGCAGATGCCATTTATATTTATTTTGTATACATTATTTTGCTACAGTTGCTGGTCATTTGAAGGTTTTTACAACACTATAGAAGCAGAGTGAGATTATCTTCATGTTGATCAAGGTGCTGAGGTTGGAAAGTGCAAACATTTCTAGGTGTCATATCATTGTAGATCTCACTGTGAAAGAAAAAATTCTCCTGGCAGATGTGATAGTTCTCTGCTGTGTCATCAATGTGAGGATGCATAGTAATTCAATTTTTTTCCCACTGCATGTTGTTTTTTAAATAAAATTTATTCAAAGCTAGGAAAACAATGATTAGCATAGTATTTGGGAGTCAATATCTTTTTGGCACACTCTACATGTTAGATAAAATTGGTTGCATGTAAATATGGCTTTTACTTTTGCTGACAATATGATTTGATAGATCATTGAGTACTGGTAAAAGCACTCAGCATAAACCCCAAAATGAGAATAAATTCAGGATAGCTTTTAATTGTCATCAAACTAGCTGTGAACGTGTTAAACAAAGCCATCTGTGTAATGTGCTTACAGTGCTTTCATCTGTACTTTGTGTGTGTAGTGTCAGCCTAGAAAAACTGAAGATTGAGAGCTTGCAGTGACTCTTGGCTCATACCTTGTCTTTTCACCAAATTAAAGAACCATTCTCTTCATGCATACACACGTGCACATGCACATTATAGTTGTAATAGTGCCAGTCTCTCATTTGCACGTGGTGTTTGGTCCATGAGAAGTTTAGGCTATTGTGAACTGTCATGCCTCTTTTTCGTTCATTTAACTGTAGTAATGACTAAAAACTTGCAGAGTATAAGTTGAATGTAGAGAAGTAGGTCTCTCCAGATCTAAAAAGAGTATGAAGTAAATTTTATCAAATCTTTCATGCTTCAAGAGAGAAATAAAATATGTTATTTGGAAGAATTTAAGAACAGGGCAAGTTATTTGGAAGAATTGAAGAACAGGGTGTATTATCACATCTTACTTCTAAGGATGTTGGACTGCTCTTGTGCAGGAAGAATGATGATATTACAAATGTCTACTGCAACGTGAGAGCTTGCTTCTTGTTCTTCATAACAAAAATTAGTGTTCCAGAGTCAACAGGCTTTGACTACATTAATAGTTTCCATAGATGACTGATTCCTTGATATTAGCTTTCATCTTGGTAGTTTGTGCCATGTGGCTGCCCAGATTTTGTAGTGGGAAAATTCAGCCTTCAGTGATCTTGTACATATTCATAGGAGAGGGTTGTTTGTTGATTTCTTGTGTAGGGTTTTTATAATGTAATATATATTTTCTTCAATGGGTATACAAAACTGATTCAAAGCTACAAACGCTTTGCTGGTCTACAAATAGCATAAGGTTTTACAAGTGAAAAATTGCTACGGATAAATGGCATCCAAAATATGCAAATGCATGTCATAAAATATCACCATCAGTTATGGTTAGTAAATCATGACCATGGGCAGAACAGATGACTTGACAGTTCATTAAGAAAGACAAAAATCAGAAAGCAAGACGCTTCAATCATGAACGTACCTGATGTTCTAGACAACTAGTCTTAATATACTACAGAGGACAGTGAAAATCAGAATTTGCTGAAATGAATTGCTATCAACCACTCTGATATTGTTACTGCTGGAAAAGCATTGTTTGGTACAAAGGTACCAAAAAATTACTGAAAAATTACTACTGAAAAAATTACTACTGAAAAAATTAGATTTGATTGATTTATTTTTGTTTTGAGTGAAATAACTGCCTACATACTGCTAACACTTAAAAGTCCTGAAGGTAATATCTAGTGTAAGAAATCAGAATAATAAGATCTCTCTTATCATTATTATTTCTTATTTCTCAAAATTCTGGACTGTGACATCTTAAGTCCCAACTATGATGGTGTCTGCTGCAATGTCATCTATCTGTGATGTCATAATTCTGGATCAAGATATCATAAATCCCTATTTTTTATGTTGCCTGACAGTGACTCAATCAGGCTGTGATGTCATCTAATGTGATTCAGTGATGTCATAATTCCAGGCTCTGACATCATAAGTCTCGACTGTGATGTCATCTGACTGTGACGTTAGAAGTCCCAAGTGTGATGTAAGAGGGACAGCACAGATTGGTGATTCAAGGCAGCTGGCATGACTTTACCAGAGGAAAATCCTGCCTGACCAGCCTAGTGGCTCTCTACAATGCTGTGACTGCATAAGCTGATAAGGGAAAAGCAGTAGATGTCATCTGTCTGGCCTTCTGCAAGGCCTTTGACACAGTCCCCCACAGCATCCTTCCCTCGAAATTGGACAGATATGGGTTTGATGGGTGGACTGTTTAGCGGATAAGGAGCTGACTGGATGATTGCATTCAGAGGGCAGAAATGAATGGCTCTAAGTCCAGATGGAGAGCAGTGACTAGTGTAGGGCCATGAAAATGATCCGGGGGCTGGAGCACCTCTCTTATGAAGAGAGGCTGAGGGAGTTGTGGTTGTTTGGCTGAGGAAGAGAAGATTGCGAGTGGACCATATAGCAGTCTTCCAGTATCTGAAGGAGGCCTACAGAAAAGCTGGGGAGGGACGTTTTACACGGTCAGGGAGTGAGAGGACAACAGGTAGTGATTTTAAACTGAAAATGGGGAGATTTAGATTGGAGATTAGGAAGAAACTCTTTAGTGTGTGGACAGAAAGATGCTGGAACTGGTTGCCCAGAGAAGTGGAGGCTCCATCCCTGGAAGTGTTCAAGGCCAGGCTGGATGATCTTCTTGAGCAACCTGGTCTGGTGGGAGGTGTCACTGCCCATTCAGGGGGTTGGAAGTCAATCTTTAAGGTCCCTTCTGACTCTAACCTTTCTATGGTTCTATGATTCCATAAAAGAAGAGGCAGAAGGTGGAGCAAAAAACAAGGAACGTACAGTGGTGGAAGCAGAGAGTAATTCCTAGCAGAAGGAAGGAGTTAGCCCTTTTGGCCCCGATGACAATGTGACGGCTGCCCTGTCCTCAGTAGTGATCATTGTTTAAGAATTTTGAGGAGCATTCTAAAAAAACTGATAGAGTAGATGTTTATCTGTCTGGCATTTGTCCTAAGCACGAGCAACAATGTGAGATTATGGAACAACCATCACTGTCTGCTTATTAAAGCTAAAAGTATGTTTGCAGATGACACCAAATTGTGTGGGACTATTGATCTACTCAAGGGCAGGAAGGCTCTACAGAGGGACTTGGACAAGTTGGATTGATGGGCTGAGGCTAGCTGCATGAGATACAATAAGGCCAAGTTCTGGGTCCTGCATTTCAGTCACAACAACCCCAGGTAATGCTACAGGTTTGGGGATGAGTGGCTCAAAAGCTTCTCAGCAGAAAAGGACCTGGGGGTGCTGCTGGACAGCTGGCTTAATATGAGCCAGCAGTGTGCCCAGGTGGCCAAGAAGGCCAACAGGATCCTGGCCTGGGTCAGGTATAGCATGGTCAGCAGGAGAATGGAAGTTATCACGTCCTTGTACTCAGCCTTTGTGAGGTCTCATCTCAAGTACTGTGTTCAGTTCTGAGCCCCTCACTATAGGAAAGACATCGAGCTGCTGGAGCTTGTCCAGAGGAAAGCTACCAAGCTCAGGAGGGGTATAGGGAACAAGTTGTATGAGGAGAGGCTGAGGGAACTGGGCGTGTTTAGTGTGGAGAAGAGGAGGCTGAGGGGGACCTCATTGCCCTCCACAACTACAAGAAAGGAGGTTGTAGAGAGATGGATGTTAGTCTCTTCTCCTTAGTAACTAATGACAAAACCAGGGAAAATGATCTGAAGTTGAAGCAGGGGAGGTTTGCACTGGATATTAGATGCTTATGACACACAGAGCAGATGGTTTTCTTTATTTTTTTTCTTGAGACATTCAGGTCTGTTTCTTTAATTGTTCATTAGAGGACTGACATTCTGCATGAGTAAATAAAGTTGTACCTTTAAAACAGGGATTATTATTCAATTTTAATCATTGAATCTCATCTGCTTTTGTCACCTCAAAAATTGGATCATGGAAATAGGTTTTGTCTGAAATTGTTTTCAATCAATAGACAAACATCTGCTGATATTGATCTAGATATTTTGCTTATTATTAAGTGTTCTAGCTTACTGGTGACATGAAAACAAATGGAAAACTTGTGAGATTTCTGCATAATATTAAGATGAATATTATAAAACCTGTTATTTTTGAGGTAGGCTTCTTGGTGCATTATACCATGCCTTGCATGTTTTTGTGCTAGAGACTCCAAAGGTATAAACGAGTCAGTATAAATCAGATCTCAAAGCAGAAGAAACACTAAGCATCAATACTCTTGTCTTTGTGGGGTCACTCAGTGTCTTCCTGCTTATCCTGACATCCTAGACAAAACACATGAAACTGCAAAAGTGACCTACCAGTCCTTTCTTAATTTCTCCAGAACTGGCATTTCCAGTACTTGCCAGAGCGGTCTAAGCAAAATTCAACGGAAAAGTAAACACCTCTGCATTCAGCTAAACAAACTACAAATTTGTTACTAATATTGACAAAATATGCAAAGAATTCAAATTATTCAGGAATCATTTGTTTTGAGATTACTAGCAGTGTTTGTCACCAACAGGCTTCCTAACAAGTGTTGCCTCCCGGGAGGTCTCCTCTCCTCTTTGCCAGTCACTGTGATTCCCATTGACGGCTACTGCTTGCCAGAGGGGTTTTCTAAAATTCTCAGCCTTCATAATTAATCAAATCAAATTATCATCTTAGAGAAATTTGCTAATGAAATACTGTCAGTGACAATATTGACTTTGGATATGCAAAAATACGTTATGAATCTTCTAGCAAGACATACACACGTAGCTTTAGCAACTTGTTGAAGAGAGGAAAACCACCAGTGAGTGTAAGTGGAACTACATTTATTTTCCATAAAATATAACCCAAAATGTGTATAAGGAAGCAAACATGTTTTGGTAAGGTGCATGGTATACTAATTACTGCCATTTCAAACCTGAGCTTGAAAGGATGGTAAGGGAAGTGTTGATATGTTTCATGTGCCTGGCTATCAACTGACTAGGAAGCGTAGCAAAGCTGGTGGCTTTTTAAGAAATGAGATTATAGATGGTATTTGAGGATAACAGCTGGTACTGTGAAGTAAGCTTAGGAAGTGTGGGTTAGATGAGTAGACATTGGGGTAGACTGAGAATTGACTGAATGGTAAAGTATAATTGGAGGCCCCAGGGGCCAGTCTTGTTCAACATATTTTTCAACAACTGGGGTGAAGCGACAGAGTGTAGCTTCAGCAAGTTTTTTGAGGACACAAAACTGGGAGGAGTTTATACAGGAGAAAGTTGTGCTTCTGGATAGGCTGGAGAGTTGGGCCGAGAGGAACTTAATGAAGCACAACAAGGTCAAGTGCCAGGGATTTACAAAGAAGGAATGACTGATGGTGATGTTATTTGTTCTACCAAATAGCTGGGTTTATATACTACATGATACTCTTCAACAGTTGCCTTCTACCAATCATCTTCAACTGTATTTTAAAGTTATATGGTTTGTTTAGTTCTATTTTTTCTCTGCAGGCATCTTGCACAATAACTTACAGAAGTTTGCACAAAAGTTCTCTTCAGCATTTTATCTAATCTGTCCACCTGGATCTATTTTTTCTCTAAATGACATTCCATTTTTGCAACATTCTGTTCATATCTCTGTTTGCCTTTTCCAAGGGCTAAGGTCTGTCCCTTCATCACTTAACAAGGTCTTGCTTTCTGATTCTGTCCCTACAGTCAAGTGTTGTCCTGCACCTAGGAAGGAACAACCGCATGCTGCAGTGCAGATTTGGGATTAACCTGCTGCAAAGCAGCTTTGGGGGAAAAAGGCTTAGGAGACCTCTTGGTAGACAACATAATTGTGCTGCTCTGACCAAGAAGACAAATGCTATCCTAGGATGGCTGTTAAAGGATAGATTTCCAAGAAGAAGAGATTGATCACCTTTGTGAGCTAGCAAAACTCAGTAAAGTTCTGAGGACAGAGAGAAGCACATTGGCAACTACACAATCCCATAGATGGAGTAAGAATCCTTTTCATACATGAGGCCCAACTTTGTCCTCTGCGTATTTCTTAGCATGACTCACAGATTTGTGTCTCTACACAGGTAGAAGAGTCAATTCAAGAAAGTCAGGGCAAAAAAGAAAACTAGGGTGAACGGGTCACAGAACAGATCCTTTGGAAATGACCAACCTTTGCACGATGCTGAAGCAGGTAGTTAAAACAAGAATTGGGGGCAAAAAGACAAAGCAGTAGATGAGGCTGGGTAGGAAGCCAGTAACAATCCTGTTAAAATAAAAATCTCTCTTCTTTTATAAAAAACATGAATAAATACAAATGTTATCATATTTAACTTGGTTTACTAGGATCACATGAAACATTTTTAGCTCCAAGCCATTTACTAGTTTAGAGTATATAGTAACAGTAACTGCATTTCTTCACTAAAACCAAAGAAAAAAAAGACATCCCACTGTTCTAAGATATTCTGATGCCCAATTATTTAAAGCAAAAAAATATTGTCAGCTGAACTAAATTTTAATATAAACTGATATGATTTAGTCTGTACAATATGTAATAGAACAAGATCTCATGGGATTTCCAGGAAGAGCAGCTACCTACAGTTTTATGTCCCAATGAAATATGCTGAAACAATTAAATTGGCTTAAATGACTACCCAGAAACTATTACTCTCTGTAGTAGTTTATCTTTTCATGGCAGTACAATGTGAGATTTCTGTTCTACTGTACTGAATGTTAGGTAGGATGCATTTAGCATAACCATTTTCTGTAGGGAATGCCAGAAATAAGAATTCAATCTGCATCATTGCTTTTGTGAAAAGGTATTAAAAATAGAAATTTTTTGATTGCTACCATAATATTAATAAAAAACTAGTTTATCCTTAGAAAGGTGAACTTGTGCTTGGTAACCTCAAACATGATTACATGCTGAGTAGTCAATGGATTGAGAGCAGACCTGAGAAGAGTGACTTTAGGGTGTTGATGGATGGGAAGCTCAATGTGAAATAGCAATGTGTGTGTGTAGCCTGGAAGGTCAAACATATCCTGGACTCTATAAAAAGAAGTGTCACCATCAAGTCAAGGGGTTATGCCCCTTTACTCTGCTCTAGTGAGAACTCAACTGGAATACTACATCCAGTTCTGGAGCCCTGAGAACAAGAAGTATTTGGAACTGTTTGAGAAAGTCCAGAGGAGGGCTGCAGAGATGATCAGAGGGCTGGAGAACCTTTCCTTTGAAGACAGGCTAGAGATAATTGGGCTGTTCAGCCTGGAGAAGGTTCCAGAGGGAGAACCTGTATCAACCTTCCAGTACCTTTCCAGTTCTTTCTCTTCAGATCTGTATTTCAAAACTGGCTTCAGCAGGAGGCATGACAGTAATGCATTTTGCAGTCTGTGATTTTAGAAACCAGAAACTAGGAAACATGGCATTGACTTTTTGAAGTTAAACTGATATAGGAGAGAATAATCCATTTCCAGTGCTGCTGCTTTAACAGTAAATATAGAACCTGGACACTTCCAGTCCTCAATGCTCCTAAACAGAATTCTGGGGTATTTATACTCAGGAATCTCACATTAGGAATCACAGATTCACACAGAATCACAGAACGTTAGGTATTGGAAGGGACCTCGAAGGATCATCTAGTCCAATCCCCCTGACACAGCAGGATCACCTAGATTAAATTACACAGGAACATGTCTGGGTGGGTTTTACAGAGAAGGAGATACTCCACAACCACCCTGGGCAGCCCCTTCCAGTGCTCTGTCAACCTCATCGTGAAGAAGTTCCTTCTGTTATTTACGTGGAACCTCCTATGTCCCAGCTCACATCCTTTGCCCCTTGTCCTAACATTAGATGATACTGAGAAGAGCCATTGTCCTAAATCTGTATGGACATAGATGTATAATCTTGAGTGTCACCCTTCAATAGCAGAAGAAGAGGAAAATTCAGATGTGCCTCTATGGTTGACACTTCCTTTTGTTTAGCTCTTAGTGACTGTGCTTTGAGTGTCCTAGGACTGCCTTCTGCAGCACCCAGTTCTTCTAGAAAACCTTGACATGCAGGAGTACCCTGTGTCAACAGGACACCTGAGGAAGGCATTATGAATAACATTTGCTCTTTGTTGGAATATGTCTAATCCAGAAAATTAGGAAGGAATTAGGAAAATTGTGAAGGAATTGTTTTATTCCTTCACAAATTTATGATAATGGGTAAATTACACACCCCCTTCAAACTGGACTGGATTTGCTGCTTGGTTGCTCTGCAAATGTGCTTAGGGGTAGCCTCTCTGTCTTCCTAGGTACCTTCCTTAAAGAATAACTTCATTCAGGGCTCTTAAAGATTGTACAGAAACCAATTTTACTCAAGTGTTCCCTAAACTGATGTGTCTCAGATAGTCATGAATATAAACACAGGGAAATGAAATGAGTGTCTTATAGCTAAATGCAGAAAGCTGTGATTTTCAAATGTCTTTTAAAAAGCAGAAGTCAGAAGATTTTCTGAAATATCATTTTAACAATCTTTAGCCAGCATATTATACTCTGTCAACAATAATAACAAACAGAGTTTATTAACTCAAGGCTTTTATCTACAACTTTAAAAATATTTGTTATTTAATATATTCCTCTTTAGTTGCCAGTTACCAATTCCATAGGTACTTATTTCCTTTACATTTGCCTCATTTTTTTCAATAGATTGATACTGCCTTGGAGTCGAATGGTAATCAGGCTGTTTCACTTTGTTGTTCCCTGAAGTGGGGCTACATGAAATACATAAATAATGCAGCAACTGCAGCACTAGAGGAGGAAACCATAAGAATGCCTACAAAGTCATGGTGAAAGAAAGGACTGAGTTTGGGATGTTATGGAGGTGCCTGAAGAAATAGTTTTTTAAAAAATAGCAAAGATTGAATAAAAATGAAATCTGTTCAGAATTCATGCTTTGGAAGAAAGTAAAAATGATCTAAGAGCCTCGTGGTAAAAACAGAAAGAACAAATATATGTAATTCTTCCTCTTTGTTCTTCTTTTACTAAGGGAGGACACTTCATCATGACTCTGTTAAGGAAACACAGCCATACATTTGAAAAGACAGGAAATGTTTAGTGATGTAGTTGAGCATGAGTACAGCCACAACCAGTGGGGGAACTAGTGTTTAATTGACGGATCCAGTATAAATAAATTGGATAATAACTTGAGAAGATGAGATATGTAAAGCTTGCAATGAGTTGAACTTAAGGATAATTTTCCTTCTGTGTAAGGGCAGATGGAGAGATGTCATGACTCTGCTGATAGTGATGAGATTCCAGTGCCTTCAGCTGAGAAATTCAGATTGTAAATGGATGCAGGGCAGAAGCAGATCATGTTGTTAAGCCTAGAGGAAACTTCTGTAGTGTTTGCTATATTTGTATACCTTTGGAGCCTTAGAGATGTGAACAAGACATCTCTGAAGGAAGAGTAACAGGAATTAAACGGAATCAGTGAATGAATGGATCTTGAAGGGTTTTTATACCTAATTAGGGTAGAATTTGATGAGAAAACTATCTGAAGCATGATCTCAAAATTGACTTGTACAATTCTTTTGGGACACTGTAATGGTTTGAGAATTTTTTGTGATGTTCTTCTTGGAAGCTGCAAGCTAAATTTGCAAGCTTAATTTATGCATGTCTGCAAACAGAGGTGATTTGGGCTGGCAGAAGGGATTAGAAGTTTTTTTTTTCAGGTTTCCAGATGACCTTTTCTCCTTGGACTCCATAGAATAATAGACTCATAGGATGTATTGTATTGGAAGGGACCTCCAAAGGTCCTACCCACCTACAATAAACAGGGACATCTCTAACTATAACAGATTGCACAGAGCCCCATCAGACCTAATCTTGAATATCTCCAGGGATGATACCAATGTGTTTCTTGTCTGTCTGTTGGAGAGGACACTTGTTGCTGAACTAGAATGCAGCAGCCATCTTGGCCTGGAAATATGGTGAAGAGAGAGAGAGCATGCTGCTTCCAGGAACAGTGGAAGGAAGGCTTGGTCTGAATTCCATGGTTTTTAGAAATGGAGAGAGTTCTTCCTTTGTTCATAGGAAATGACATTTTAGAAATGAAGGACAGGCACTGAAGAACATGGAATAGTTAGCGCAATGATGCATTGTGCACATTGTGCACAATGTATTTGTGCGAGAACTTGGTGGGCATCACATTTACACAGAAGCAGAAACAGCTGGAAGTCTCTTTCCTTTGAAAGGCTGGACATTTCAGTCTGTCTTAATTATATAAGAGCATGTGATGAATCTCTGTACATCTTTGGGTGTATGTCTTACATGTGGGGTTTTCATGTGGAGTGAATTAAATCTATTGTTTTTTCCCCAAATTGAGTTAGTTTTGGTTTCGCCTGCAATTCATAAGGGTTTTTTTTCCAACCCTTTTGGTATTGTTTTGTCCCATTAGCACATTAGCTAAATGTATTGATCAATTATGTATTGTGGAAGTTTCTAAACCACTGACAGACATGCATACACTTTTTCACATAATCTTGAGGTGTATGCTCATGTAAAAAATATGTTAACTATCAAAGAAAGGTTCTAAGAGCAAGTGACAACCTTCTAGACTTTACTGTAATAGCTAGACTTCAAGCAAATGTTCAAATGACAAAGAGAGATATGAATTCTATTTGAAAATCAGGTTCTGTAAGATTGCTCTAGTGCTAGACTAGCAGTGTATTTTGTAGATAATAAGTAGACCAAGCAGACAGCATAAAAAACTCATACCAGTACATTTCATTGGCTTTGGGGACTGATTCATTGTAGGGAAGTAAATACTCATCATTCTTCTGAGAGTAAATCTGGCACATTGTGGCCTTGAAGAACTTCATTTTAAGTATGGAACTGGCCACTTCAGTTTATTTTATCTTCCATGCAGCCACTCTACTGTATCATTTCTCAAGCTTCACACAAGCATTGTTACTTTAAAGTACCTGCCTCTGACATGTGAAGGCTATTTGAGCTACATAAACAAAGGGTTTTTGCAAGTAAAACCTCGCTAAGGGCAGATAATGGCTAACAAATCTGGTGGCCTTGTATGAAAGGGTTACAGCATTGATAGCGTAACTGATGTCCTCTGCCCTTGGAATTGTGCAAGGCAGTTGGCGCTGTCCCACATGACATCTCTGACTCTAAAATAGAGAGAGATTAATTGGCTGGATGGTGGCACTCAAGGAGTTATGATTAATGGCTCAATGTCTAGCTGGACTGTTCTAGTGTCAGTGCAGTTTAACATGCTAGTTGGTGGCATGGAGAGTGGTATTGAGGAGATGCTCCGCAAGTCTGCTGATGACATCAGGCTGGAGTTGGGAAGGAAGCAAAGCCATCCAAGATGGTTCTTGACAGGTTTGTGCAAACTGCATGAGATTCAACAAGTCCAAGTGCAAGGTTCTGCATCTGGTTTGGAGTAATCCACATGCTGTGTGGTGAATGGATTGAGAGCAGTCCTGAGGATGATGGTACCTGGTGGAGTTGGTAGATGAGAATCTTAAATGAGCCAACATTGTGTGAGTGCAGCCCAGAAGGCCAATTATATCCTGGGCTATATCAAAAGAAATGTGACCAGCAGGTCAAGAGAGGTGGTTCTTGTGCACTTTTCTGTTCTTGTGAGACCTCACTTGGAGACCAGTTCTGGAGTTGGAGTGTTGGAAAGAGTCCAGAGGAGGCCACAGGGATGATCAGAGGGCTGGAGAAACTCTCCTATGAAGACAGGCTGAGGGACCTGGGGCTGTTCACCCTGTAGAAGAGAAGGCTCTGGGTGCACCTCATAGCAGCCTTAGAGTACCTGGAGAGAGACTACAGGAAGGTTGGAGAGGGACTTTTTACTAGGGACTCTAGTAAAGATTACTAGCTTTAGATTAAACTTTAGGAAGAAGTTCCTCACTATGAGGGTGGTGAGGCAATGGAACAGGTTGCCCAGGGAGGTTGTGGATGACCCTTCTTAGAAGTGTACAAGGCCAGGTTGGACAGGACCCTGGGCAATCTGATCCAGTGAGAGGTGTCCCTGCCCATGGCAGGGGAGTTGGAACTAGATGATCTCTGGGGCCCCTTTCTGCGTAAACCATGCTATGATTCTATGATTGTGAAAAGAAAATTCTGTATAAATTTTGGTAGAGCTTAGCCTGAAAATATGAGTTGAACTCTCTCTTGACTGGGGGAGTTTGTGTGATCTGGGAATTTTGATGATAAAACTAATTTTAACCTGAAATGTGATGCCAGAAATACTGGTGATTCATGTTTGTGAACTAGTCCTTTTTCTCTCTTAATATTTTTGGTACCTCAGGAGGATGGCACAATTTTTTGTTGTTGTTCCAGACAGCTACACTTCCTGCACATTAAAATAAGTGGATTTTTTTGGCAGTGAAATCTTTGTGCATATTTTAAAATCAAAATGAGGGAGCTGCCATTGATACTAGCCCTGGCCACAGCACAGACTAAATATAGCTAGAAAAGTACATTTAGGAGAGATCAACTAATACTACAGGAACAAGCTCTAATTAATTTTCTTTGTGTCTGAATATTCTACTCCTAATACATTTTGTTCTTGATCCCTTTTTTAAACTGTGCCATGTTCAAGTTAAACGTAGGTTAGTGATTCTCCTTAGTCTAACCTGATGCTTAGAAATGTAAGTACTGTTTGTTCCTTGAAAAAGACCTGCATTAACTTAATTGTTCACATTAGGTTTTAGACTGCTTTTCCATGCCCTGTTCTCAAGCCTTCCTTAAGCTTCTGCTGCTAATTAGTCTTTCAGGTGAGAAAGTGAAGGAGATCTTTGGGTGTTACAATAGTAGCTGTCTTTTAGTTTCTTTTGTTCCAGGAGTTCCTGCAACAGTTTCACCCTCATTTTTCATCCATACTTGGATTTATTTCTCTACTCAGTTATGGAGTAGTCAAAGCAGATTCCATGATTTGCACTGCTGTAGTCTCTACAGAGAAGCAATTCCTACTACTTTTTAGGATCATTTCTTATGTTCATAGAATCATAGAATTCTTTGCTTTGCAAGGCACCTATAAAGGTCAACTAGTCCAACCACCCTGCAGTGAACGGAGATGTGTTTAACTAAATTGAGTTTCTCAGAACATTCTCCAGACTGAACTTGAATGTCTCCAGAGATGGGGCCTCTGTCACCTCTCTCGATTATCCACCCTCATTGTAAAAAAGTTCTTCTTTATATCCAATTTGAATCTGCCCTCCATTAGTTTGAAACTGTTACCCATTGCCCTGATATAACAGGTCTTGCTAAACACATTGTCCTCATCTTTCTTAATGGTCCCCTTTAAATGCTGAAAAACCACAATATCATGCATATACAAAATATATATTTCATATACATTTAGTTTTCTGATGTGGTGGGTTGACCTCGGCTGGCAGCCAGGTGATCATCAAACTACTCTATCACAGTCCCTCTTCAACAGGAGGAACGAGAGAGAGAGAGAGAGACTGGGGAGAAAATAAAATTTAAGTCTTAAGAACCAAGAAAAGGACAGTTATGTCATGAGCAAGACAGATCTGACTGGAGGGAAATTATTTTTATTTATTGTTAATTAGGGAATAGAATAATGAAAAATAACAACAAATCTAAAAACACCTTCCTCCCACTACTCCCTGTTTCTGAGGCTCAACTTTGTTCCCAGTTCTTTTATCCAGAGTGACACAAGGTGTTAAAGAGTGGAGTTTGAAGACAGTTCATCACATTTGTGTGATACTGTGATTTTGTCTCTGCTGCTTCTTACTCCTCAAACTTCTTACCTGCTCCAGTGTGGGGTCTCTCTCACAGGAGAAAATCCTCCACAAAATTCTCTAATATGGCTGCTTCCTATGGGCTGCAGCTCAATAACTACTCCAGCGTGGGTTCTTTCCCACAGGTCATGGTCCTTCAGGAACAGCCTGATTCAGAGTTGGTCTCCCATGGGGTCGCAGCTTCCTTGAGGGTACATGCAGCTGCTTCAGTTTGTGGTTCTTCATGGGCTGCAAGTGGATATCTGCTCCAGCGTCAAACTCCGTGGGCTGCAGGGACACAGCCAGTCTTTACCACAGGCTGCAGGAAAATCTCTGCTCCAGCACCTGAAGATATCTTTCTTTCACATTCTCTCACTCTTCTCTCCCAGATGTTGTTGCACAGCATTTACTACCCTTTCTTAAATATACTAGCACAGGTGGTCCTTCAGTGCAATATATCTATCAGGAACTGGGTCTTTAAAACTGAAAATGGAGACAACATCTTCCCACAGAAGACACCTCTGCTGCCTCACTAAGCCTTCCTACTACCAAAGCTTTACAATGAAAATGCAATACAGGCAGCATTGTTGATGCTTGTTGATGTGACTAGCCATCACTTTATTGTTGCCTTACCTACACGGCTACCATTTCTAGAATGCTTGTCCACCAAGCTCATATGAGACAAACTCAAAAGCATTGTCACGACCCATAGCACTGTAGTCTCAAGTGTGCAAAGTCACAGCATTCGTGTGGCTCATACATACAAGACATCAGAGCATCGCACATATGACATACCCTTTGGTAAATCCTTGATAGGATGAGCACAAGTTACAGACTACTAATTACTTTCAGATTACATGCTGCAAATATGTAATATTTAAATGATGGTTTTCTCTCCATAAGAAGCAAGACTTGTGTACCACCTACACTTTGTGGTTAGATCTGATTTCTGGAACACTTCCTATAGTCTGCTGGAAAAAACGAATTTGCAAAAACCTAATTTACAGGAAAAAACTTCTGAGAGCTTTGTAAATAAAATATAAATGGGAATAGGATGAACAATACTGTAGATTTAATTTGTTTCATTGATTTTGTTTTGGTATTGATTTTGTCTTGTGCTTTCTCCTCTTCCAAGGCTCTGCCTCCACACATAAACTTCTCCTTGATACATGTTTTTTATTGACAGCATCATATTGTGTGCAGCACAAGGAAAGTCTGTTAGCAAAACAGCCAGCTTTAAGATCTAGTTGTGGAAGTAGTTATGTGGCACTACCTGTCTGAGGAGATAATTTAGTATTATGTCATGTTATACAGCACATCTGTCAGATACACTAGAAGATAAAATTATTAACAGTTTTCATGTTTATACTTCTGTATTTAGGATTTGGAGGGAGTGACTCAGGGAACAATTTCCAAACAATTTCCAAATATAACAATTTCCAAAACAATTTTTCCTAGCTGTGTTGTGTTTCATAAACATATTGCAGAGTTTTCTAGACATGTTTCTAGCACATTTGCAGTGAGATAACAACTTTTGAAATGGAAAATTTAGATGCAACAAAACTAGACCAATACAACCAACACAATACCTGTGAGGTCATTCATCAGTTTCCTGCATAATGCTAGAAACTCCCTATAGGAAGCCACTCTGGTTTATGTAGGTAGGAATACCAGCAGAATACTACAGAAATGCCTACTCTGATATTAACTTGTACGTGTCATCTGTGTAGTATATGTATAGGAAGGTGTAGATAAACCCAAACTCAAGCTAAGTCCAGCCTAGAAGCCATGAGTTCACGCTACTTTTCAGCTTGGTGCGTATACACTAAATTCCTATCCATCATCAGCTGCCTGTATGGCCATGCTTCATGTAGAAGAAGCAATGGTGTGTTTCTAGACCACTGTTTGATGGGTCTCTACCCAACACAGAATACCATAGTTTATGCTTCCAGCATGTATTTCAAAGACTTTCTTAGACAATGGAAACTTCTTGTTTTGCATGGTCAAAATACTTTAAATGTGTTAGGCTTAATATTAATAATCACATTTGCAACTACACTGAGAAAAAAGCAATTTCACTACAAAACATTACAAAACATGTCTTTGTTATCAAGTAGTGTAATCTTATTTTACTTTTATTCCAATAATATTTGTATTTGTACTTATCTGGAAGCAAGCTGATGGTTTTTTCCCATTATTGCAGGGTTTTAATATCTGAGAGACATATTAGATAATGTTCCAAAGAAAAACTCGTGCTACTGAGAGATGACAATTTACCCCACATTAGTAGCTCTAGGTAGGTGCTTCTTATCTGGCAATAAAAGGAAGATTCATTTTCAGCTTTCAGCTATAACTGTGTTTTAAAATGTTTATCACAAACTTCTCATATCTAGTCCTGTAAAATACATCTTTCTGAGGTATTCTGGTCTAACAAGACAGAAATTACTCACCTAAATACAAAACAATTCCTTGTTCTGTTCTTGTTTGGAGAATGACTGTCAGATAAGCTGAAGAACTTACTCATATCCACAGTATTAAACTTTTGTGTTTTATTGTCCAACTCTGACCAAAACCAGATTAATGCATCAAACATTGTGAGTGGGGGAGTAGGAGAGTAGTTGAGCAGCTTTGCAGCTTCAGAGGTTGAGCTGCCCTACGGCTGGCAGTATGTGCTCTGCAATGGGAGCATGATGAGCTATGCCATCCCACTAGGAGAACATCACAGGATGTGTCTCACTACCAGCTTCGTCTAGATGTATTGAGAAATATCTGTTTTTCTGCATACCATGCAAAAAAAAGTAAAGATGCAAGGTTTCCTGTGACCTCTGATTCAAGGAATCAGATTCAAAGGGCCTAATGATGCCCTTTCTGTTCTCACTCATGCACAACTAGTTGCCCACTTAGTTGCCATGTTTGTCATGTCATGGTGGGGAGAAACAATGGCCCTTACAGCAGGGGATAAATGGGGGATTTAAATATTGATGTACAGCTGCCACCATTCCCTCACCACAGAGCCAAAACATGAAGATGACCACTAAACTAAAGGAGAAGACTGAAGACACCAAGGAGATGGAGATATTGAAGATCTATGAAGCCAAGGAGATGGGGGAAATGTCTGGCTTGATGAGGCTAATGATAAGCACTAGTATCTCTTTGTACAAGATTTAATCCAAATCCAATTTGGCAACATGGTTTCACTATCAATTAATCTTTAATGAATTAATATCCTTTCCATTTTCAGGAAGATGCTTTGGAAAAGAATCCCAGGAATTTCTTCCATTTTCCATTGAATTTGGTGCATTCAATACTAAAATACACATTAAGTTCATTCCAGAAATAATTTTTCTACATTTAGCACTCTCAATTTTTATTTCCACTTGTAAAAACAAAACTGAAGTGTGCAGAAGACGATGTGGAAAACAATTATTGTATCTCCAGAGAGTAAAGCCAAGTACAACATAGTGCTAACTCTTCTAGGGTTTAGTCAATTAGTCTCTGTGCTTGGAAATGTTTCAATGACTTAATCACAGCTTTACTATCACAAGAACTTGATATGCATGGCTTTAATACATTTTGCATAGCAGCTAATTCCTTGATTAGCTACAAGTGACCCAGTGGAAGAGTCAGTAAACACAGAATCAGAGAATCACTTACGTTGGAAAAGACCCTCATAATCATCAAATCTAATGATTAACCTAACTCTGCCAAACACAGATTAATCTGAGTAAAGGAATATCTTTCCTTTTTTGCATTTCTGTTGCACCACACTGTAAAAAAGCAATGGATAATGAGGTCTATTTAGCTTTTAATCATATCCATTTACATTAAACATCTCGTCATGGTGGCATCTACTTTGTATTGTTTATCCTTTTGCTTAATCAAAATAAGAAATTGCTCAAAGTGGTGTTCTTCATCTCTTGAGACATGGGATCTAACAGTGTGAAGTCCATTAGATTAGACTTCACAAAAGGCTGATAGTTTGAAATAGAAGCTTATGGACGTGTAGAAGTCGCAGTAACTGTTTTACACAGCTGAATTGCTCAAAACCAGCATTGCACTTGTTTGACGATGAACAAAAAAGAAACTGGAGAAAAAGGGGTTTTTATTGGCAGGCATGTTTTAAATACTTATCCGTGCTAAATTCAAGGGTTTGGAGACCTTCAAGGTATTGAAATTCTGAGTACTTAAGCCTATAAAAAGTTGAGGATCAAACTTTTCTGGTGTGGAAGTCTAACATTAAAAATGACTCCTCGGGCAATTCTTATTGCTATAACTGTGAAGTAACTTTTGAAAAAGGCAATATGATTTTTCTGCCCACTGTTTTGTGTTTAACGGGCAGTCACACAAGTACATGATTGACAGAGCAATCTCAAACATTAACCACTCATCCCTAGGAAGTGTTGATGCCAGACTTGTCTCCCTTCTCAAGCCCATTGTGACAATTCCCACTCTTTATCCCACAGATAAAGAAATGGAGGAGACAGGCAAAGAGTCACTGAAAGTGGCTCAGTAAAACTACCTTAGCAACTATACAAACAGCATATTAAAGATGAAAATTTTTGAGATTTTATGGTATAAAAGCATCAATGAGCTCAGATTAATGTGCATGTGCTTCTCTTTGTGTGTCTGTTAAACTTGTATTTTCAGTTTTGACTATACAATGTTGAGTTTAGTAGCCTCCTGTTGTGGCAATAGTTCAATACCAACCCATGAAGAAATATTAAGCATCATACTGAGAATATGACTTCAGTTCTTCCTAAAAGGTAAAAGAGAGTAGTGCTAAAGTTGGCACTGTGACATAACAGTCTATGACTTTTCTACATGTTTGACACAGTGACAAGATTTAGGGACTGACAATCATAGAAATGTAGAGGTGTTAATCCTGTATAGGGTTAAACAGAGATTCATAGCTCCCAAAACAGAGGGATAAACAAATACAAGTTTCTGCAGCTACTTTTTAAGTAGCTTGCATTTGCCCCTCTCCCTCACAAAATCATAATCTGTGAGATTTTGTGCACTGAACCTCTCAAAAGCATAGTCAGGAAGCAATTAATAATATGTGGACTGGTGCCCAGTTGTTCTCCAACCCCTGCCATAGAGATGAAAGACATTTCTGCCCCCACTTTGTAAGGCTGCTTGTTAACCATGTGCAACACAGGAAAACCTCTCGGATACAGCAGTGCCAGTTTAATTTAGGCATTGTCCTTATCAATGCTTCTGCAGATGCTGTAGGCAATAAGCCGTGTGAGTCACTAATAGAACTTTCCAAGTGATGTTCTACATCCTGGTTATGAGTGGAAACATTCCTCATGGCATCTCCATAGCCCTTTGCCAAGGCAAGTAGAGTTATGGTCTGATGAGTGAATAATAAAGACTGGATTTGATCTTTACTATCAGGGTTAGGAAATTTCAAAACTGCCAATAGACAGTTTCAGGAAAGTAAAATAGAACTGGATTACTCTCGTTGTAGTTCAGATTTTACTGTGTAAGAGCCAGAAAAACAGAAGCATAAGGAACATTTCACTGTCTCCTGCTCACTAGATTTTCCTTAAGTTGGAATCACAGATTCACAGAAGCATCTAAGTTGGAAGGGACCTCTAGAATTCATAAAGTCCAAGTACTCTGTTTAAACAGGATTGTTTAGAGCACACTGCACTGGACTGTATTTAGATGGGTTTTTAATATCTTCAGAGGACCAGACTCTCCAACCTCTCTGCCCAGCCTGTTCCAGGGCTTTGTGACTCACACTGGAAAGACCTTTTCCTTATTTCTAAACAAAACTTCTTGCTTTCCACCTTGTGCCTGTTGCCCGTTTTCCTGCCACTGGCCACAAATGTAAACAATTTGGCTCTGTCCTCCCTACAGCCACCTTCCAACTATTTATAGACATGAATAATATCTCCTCTCAGTCTTTCTTCTTCAGGCTAAACAGTTTCAGCTCTCTCAACCTTTCCACATAGGAGAAATGTGCCAGGCTCTCAGTCATCATCATTGCTTTCCACTGTAGTCTCTCCATTAGTTCCTGGTCTATCATGAACTGGAGATACTGGTCACAGTGTTCCAGATGTGGCCTCATGAGGGCAGAGAGGAGGGGGAGGACGACCTCTCACAGATTCACAGAATTTTTATTTTAATTATCACAGAATTTTTATTATTATTATTATTTAACCATCTTCAAGTATTTTTTCTGTACCAGCTTTAAGTGTTACCCACTAGTAATCCTTCAGAAAAGGAGAGTGTCTCCACACAACCTATATTAACTCTACCTCTGTTCCTGCACTCAACATCACTTCCAGCCTTCTCCAAACTACTGCAAAGCAGCAGATGAGTATTAGTAGATCCATAAATTGCAGAGGGAACCAAAAACTGCAGGAAGGAATCTAAGGCATTCTATCTGATCTAAGCTATTTTATTGGAAAATCTCATTTTGGACACCAAATTTCAAGTAAAGAATGCAATTTCATACCGACTGAGGATAGAGTACAATGCTGAGTGTTGTTTTTAGAAATAGAACACTTGCTTCTATGAAAGTCTTCCTCTTCAGAAAGAAGGGGAATATTCTGAACAGTGCATATTGTTATGGATCTCTGAAACATGCAGAAAAATGAAATGGCAGAAAAAAGGAAACCTTACAGCAAAAAAAATTACTTGTCTAATCAAAGAGAAACTGTTCAAAGAAGGTAAAGTTTGAAGAGTTAGAAATTATTGCAGCACAAGTGTGTTTACAGCTAGGCTCACTCATGCAAGCCCTAAAATAATACTACAGCCAAACAGAGCTATCAGTGCCACCATGGGGTTTAGACTGGGTGGCTGCTTTGACCTAGCAGTATTTACTCAGGATCAAATCTGACTCTTAGGTTCTTGCTGTATCATTATGCCACTGCCAGTGTTTACATTTGCTAGTCTCTCTGTATCACTGGATCATAGTGCAAGTACAAAATTATTGGGAGACTACACAACTATTCACCAGAGATGTAATTCAAAGTTTGAAGTGCTAAGAAAAAAGTAGTAATTTATTGGAAACGAGTTAGTTTCTTTATTAATTCATCATGACTTTTCCCTACACCCTTCTTAAAGCACCATAAAAATCTTTCGTTTTAGAAAGATAAGTTTTCAATTTGCAAGCAGCATCACTTTATCTTTTAAAGTGATATTAGACAAAAGATATTGAAAAACTCTATGACACTTAGGTCTTTAATATTTTGACTTTTGACTTGCCAGCTTCTTTTATTTTTTCATTTCACCTTTGTCTGAACTTTCTGCATATATAGGAAATGTCAAGAACAAGAGTTTTTGCCAAGTAATATTTATAATTTGGAATCACCTATCTGACAACTGAAATAGTGCATGTATATTCACCTACAAATGTGGTTGTTAATGGTTTTCACTCCCTTGAAGTAGAACACACAGTTCCAGAAATGGACACACCATTTAAAGTGAAGGCATATTTTTCTTCACATAAAGAGAGGAGAGGATCTGATGATTCTATATAGTAAGGAAAGATCTACCTGTTTCCATATTCAAGCATCTACAATTCTAGAAAGTAGATGGAGAATTAAAGAATCAGATGCAGCACATGAATCAAATTTGTTTGGAATGAGACTAGGATTGTATTTAGCATGACTTGAGTTTGATTGTATTTCACAAGCCTTCAGCTATTTTTTCTCAGATAAGAGTCTGTTCTTGAACAGCTCTGAATCTGAAACAAGCATTATATACAATTACATACCAATTTAGTAGTGATTTGTTATTAATATGGCACTAATGAGGTGACATATAAGCTGCTTAAGCATTATTTGGTCACATACAAATCCCTTCTCTTTTCTCATAATTATGCCCTGAAATGATGTCCCAAGGCACACAGAGACCAGCTGAATTCCCCATATAAATTCCTGACATGCATTCTGCATCATGCTGGGACTTTTTAGTCAGAGGAAAAGCAGACTCAGGAAAGACTTCATTGCTGTCCACAACTACCTGAAAAGACATTGTAGACAAATGGGTGTTGGTCTCTTTTCAAATGAAGTTGTATGACTGGAAGTTTAATTCAGACATTAGGAAAAACTACTTTATTGAAAGGGTAATCAGATTTTGGAATAGACTGTAAAGAGAGATGGTTTAATTTGTTTAAAGTCATGTAGACATGCAACTTAGGGACACAGTTTAGCGATGGGCTTGCTACAGTTAGGTGAATGATCGGACTCAATGATCTTAAAAAGATTTTAAATTTTTTTAAAAAATTGCCAAGTATTTGAACCCTCTCTGGTTGGTCTTTTCAAATGAAATTAAGTACTCTAAAAGTGGTGGCTTTCAATACCTCCCCCCTTAGTCCTCTCATGTTCCAGTTTAATCTAAATTAGATTTGGGTTAAATCCCTCACAGAGGGATACTATATGCAGCTGATGCATCAAAGAGTTTCCACTGGAAAAAGTAATCAATGTTTTGAGAAGCAGTGGTGTACTTTTTATTTACTCTGCTGAGCTGTTTTTTCTGCTATCACAATCATTCTGTCTTCAGAAAAAATACAGGTGTACCACTGCTATGCATCAGAGTGCATCTTCCACTTGAAAACCTGTTACATCCTCCTTGGCAAGAGAAAAGGAAAAGGAAAGGAGTTGTACTTCATTTCAGCCTTTCCCCAAGACATACACAATGCTTGGGTAGGTTGTTAATGTCTATACGGAGCAAAAAGGCTGTAAAGTATCATCCAGTGTAACAGACTTAGGGTCACGGAATTGCAGAGTGCACTGGGTTGGAAGTGACCTTGAAAAGTCATCTAGTCCAACCACCCTGGAGTGAGCAGGGACTTCCCCAGATACATTTGTGTCCATCTTAACAAATAAAGAAACAAATAAACATGTCAGTACAAGGTGATTTATAAGGTCGTAAGTTACAGAGACAACTGCTGGTGATTTTTTTAATTATGGAGACACTGATGACTCTTGTCTGTGATGCCCAAGGACAAGAGACAATGGACAGAAACTAGAACATAGGAGGTTCCATTTAAACATAAGGAAAACTTCTTTTACATTGAGGGTAACAGAGTGCTGGAACAGGCTGCCTTAGAGAGGTTGTGGATTATTCTTCTCTGAAGAGATGCAGTACCCACCTGGATATGTTCCTGTGCAGTCTTCCCTAGCAGTGCATTCAGACTAGATGACCTTCAGAGGCATCTTTCAATCTCTACCACTCTGTGATAAATTACATAGCCACTGGCTACTCACAATTTCAAACAGTGATGGTGACAATTCTGTGAAAGGACAATCATTCAGTTAAATTACATGTGAGTACTACCCAGAGTGTCCAGCACTGACATTCAGAGACATAGCTACTCAATACCTAACTGCCCCTAATTCATCCAAAGTCTTTCAAATTCAACTTTATTCAGAGGCTGAATTCACTCAGACTTTCCTAGACCAAGAGGTTAACTCCACAGGTCCTTTTATTAGGGGTATTACAACACAGAGCAGATCCAGTTCTCTCCTCAGGTGATGGGTAGCACACAGTGAGATGTCCCCTTGTAGTAATTTGAGTCTGTGATGTCAGATTAGGATTCATCATTATACTCTTTGAATGGTATGAAACTTACAGTCATAAGTCCTACATTCTCTTATTAAGTGGCATCACTTGCTGTGCATTAAAATTCACTAATTGTGTTACTCCTTTCCTACGTACACATGCAAGCCCCAGCCACAGACTGCTAGCCATTTAGTGCACATTCTATACCTTATCATGCCACGTTTGAAGAACTTCAATTGAAGAATTGCTACTTCACATGCATGTAGCACAAGTCTTCTTTAGATGCTGGTCAACCTTTTGATATATTGCCTGGTGTCTTGCACAACTTCTTGCCATTCTAATTGGCTACAGCACTTAGATTTCATGCTTCCAGGGCTGTGAAGCATTGCCTCTGCCTATATGACATAAAACTTATGATTGAGAGAACACATTTTATTACTGGAGTTACGTTTGATATCAGTCTAGCTGGAATTTTTAATTCCTTTTTGTGAAACCTAAAAACTGTGTGCAGTTAAATTAAATGCCTTTGTGTAATTAGCTTTATGTCAAAAAGTTAATGACATTTTAGTATGCACGTATAATATGTGATGTCACAACATCTAATTTGACTCAAACTCTTTTTTTTACTTTGGGGTTTTTTTTCCAATTAATTTAAATTAAATTTAAAACTTTAGTTTACACTTAAAAATTTAAAATTAAAACTTTAATTTTAAATTGATTTTTTTAGCTGACAGTCATTCCAAAAGGAAGTTCTGCACTGTCAAGCTCTCCTTTGGCAGCCCACACTCTTAGCGTTTGCTGCTGACAGTGGTTGTCTGGGAATACTCATATTACAAATATGAAAAAAATGTTTCTTTTCCTTATCACTGAACTCTTAGCAACAAAAAATTAAGTATTTAGCACTACATGCTATTTCTACATGTCAGATAATATTTATAATAAAATCCATGGCCTTTGGAAAGCGTGCACAGGTCACCTGTGTTGAGGAACTGAACACGTGTTCTTGATAAGAACCCATGGAGGGTCCCATGGACCTGTAGATATTCATCTTCCCTAAATAATCTATTTCTTGATCCCTCCTTGGAAGTCTTCCTTACCTTTAAGGGCTGGGATTCCTGAGGGCCAGACTTAGCAGTAAATACTAAAGCAAACAAGACATTCAGGAACTGAACTTTTTATCCTATCACCAAGCCACCTACATCATTCAGTGGCAGGCAAATAATTTCCCCAGTCTTACTTTTGCTGCAGTTGTACTTGAAGCCCTTGTTTTCTGTGGCATCCCTTCTCAGATTTAATTACAAGGTGGCCCTCACTGTCTTGGTTGCACCCCGCATGTTTTGACAGCATTCCTGTATTCCTCCAAATGGCCAATCTCTTTCTCCACATCCTGTAAACTTCATTTTCTGTCTTCATTTTTTCCAGAAGCTACTTGCTCATCCATGCAGATCTGCTGCCTCCTTTGCTTGATTACTTAAAGGTACATAACACTCAAAATCAAGTAATTATGTTTTAAGTACCTTCTTTTATAGTGAAATATGTCTTGTTTTCTTGCTTCTGATGGTAGTGTTTCCGTATTAAAGCCTTCCTGAATTACCTGCTGTTTACTTTGTAATTCCACATGCCAAAGCACTGATGTACATTTAAGTACTCAAACATATAATTTGTCTCTAAGCATGTCTTAATCTTTCCAATATTTTAAGTTTACATACCTATGCGACAGGTTTGTCTGTAAAAAAGTAAAATGTATGAATAACTTGACACATGCAAAGACAAAGATCTTTACTTGCACATAATACTATCTGTTCTCCAATAAGTAAACATACAATTTTTACTATTGTGGATCTTTTCCTCAACTTAGTAGGCAGAACACGTTGTCTTAAATACATTAATCTTCTTTAAAAAAAATAATCAGGCAGACATTTAGTAAAGTTGTTGTATCAAAGAGATTTTAGGAATTAAAAGTAATTCATGTATACATTATATACATATATATACACATATATAATACAAATGTATATATAAATGTACACACCTACATATATGTACAATCTGTATGCACATGCCTTTAGTCTTCTAACTTGCTCAGACTTAACCAGCGGGTACTGTTGTGACCTGACACAGTGACAAGTGTCTCAGCCAGAAGGTTTGGTCTAATAGTTGTTAGGAATGCTGAAGAGATAAAACAGTTTGAACAGTGGAAGGATCATGGTGTTTTATCTTCATAAGAAGAAGGGACATGCAGGAGAATGAATGTTGCACTCTCAGTAGGAGAGACATACCAGTGCTAAAAATCTCTAGTGGTCTGTGCATTTTCTTATATCTGATTTTGAAAGGCTCTGTCCTTCGAGCTGTAAAAGATGGTACATGAGGCACTCGTAGTTATTGTGACACTGCACTGTGTATCTGAAATAATGTGCTCACGTTTCCTGTTGGTTTGTCAAAATAAGTAGACCATACAATCGTATGAATAATGAAATAATCTTGTTTTGTTTGACAGATGAAGGTTAAAAAAGAGTGTTACTGTTTTTACAAATATTGTTTGAAATGAGAATCGATTTTGTCATCTTGGAAACTGCTGTTGCCAGTGGGTGGAGTTGCTGTTAGGGGGCAGTAGCCAAGGGAAATTGGCTAAAGAAACATAAGATAGTGTGCTGGTGGGAGTCTTCAATACTGTCCTTGATCATCTGAGAGAGACAGAAAACAGAAAACAGGTGTGACTGGTTTGTTTTCTTATTGTCTTTTCTTTCTGATTTTTTTGAATCGTGTTTTCTTCCTGAAGACCCTTGAAGGTGATGAGAAATGATAAGAATTGAGTTTTTATGAGCAAGAAAAGGATTTCCTCAAGTTTTGTGTTGTTGAAGTTAAAAAACCACAGATACTAAACAACTCATGCTGCATGAACTTGCTAGTATATTATATGCAAATAAGCAAGGTCAAAATGTGGCCTGGAGATGCAAACAAACAAGGACAGTTAGGGGTAAGACAGCCACAGCAGTTTGTATAGGAATGGGAGACACAGCAGATTTATTTTCAGAGTTGTAGCTATGTGTAATTTTCAATTTGCTTGTGCTATGAAAACAGAAGTTATCTGGGGGCAAAATGCCATGATCTGTCTTTACTTGTTCACTTAGGTCATTGGTGGTGACACACAATTTACATCGTAAAAGAACAGCTAAGTAAAATTGGTAAATTAAAATAAGAAAGAACAGAAGTAAATGAGCTAATTAAAATCTGATGTTTAAAATCAGAAAAGGTAACATTAGCTACCTG
Source organism: Rhinopomastus cyanomelas (assembly GCA_013400115.1). Classification (NCBI taxonomy): domain Eukaryota; kingdom Metazoa; phylum Chordata; class Aves; order Bucerotiformes; family Rhinopomastidae; genus Rhinopomastus; species Rhinopomastus cyanomelas. The sequence goes on from VXBP01009771.1 coordinate 488,148, forward strand.
TGGTGGGTTCAAGACCACAATTAAAGATAAGGGAAAAGAAAACACAGCAGTTAGGTCACAGTGAGCTCTTGGATAAAATTTACCAGGCAATGGATAGCTTAGGGAAAATGGGAAAAAAAAAGAGTTTATTAACTCTACAACTATACACAGCAAAGACAAAAAGGTTAAGCAAGTTAGTGCACACAAACTAGAGCCTGTGTCACAAATACCATCACATATTCTGAGAAAAATACGATGGGAGATCACTGTTGTATCAGTCCTTGGGTTTTTTCACATTAAAGACCTGGGGAAAAGAGCAGGTCAGTCAAGTAGAGACAAGTTCCATCACCCTATAATTCATGTGTCAACGCTGCCTGCAAACAGCGGCACCCTTGGCTGTCCAGACTGATGAATTCTTCAGTTCTTCAGCTTCGCTTCTCCACCTCAATGCTCATTGGGCAGAACTGATTCCTCAGCATCTGAACTGCATCCCTCAGTGCAGGAGACAGGCTTTCAAACAAAGAACCCGGACTCTGTCTTTCATGCCCAAGGTTTAGTGATTCTTGAGTCCTCCTGCTTTCTTCAGCTAAGCATGAAGGAATTCTCCCCAATACTTGAGCATCCTCAGTTTTCCTCAGCTGCAGAAATGACAAATAGTCTCTCTTCCTGCTGATC
>VXBP01009773.1:0-15342 GCA_013400115.1 Rhinopomastus cyanomelas
TAGAAATCTTCTGGACTGCTTCCGCTCTGCTGGATTAAGTTCCCAGCAGATATCGGGCAGGTTAATGGTTGAGATCATCAAGTCCAGCCATCAACCCTACACTTCAGATCAGATAAAGAAAATTTTCAGACTGGTTTTATCACAAAATGTGGGTGTTTGCCACAAAGACTTAATTTAGACCTAATATATGTGCATAGTCACAGAAAACAAAACATCTCAGAAAGACTTAACAGCTTCCACTTGAAGGTAACACTTCCCTTTATCATCAGTATAAATCTCAACATAAATTTTCTACAAAACTGAAGAAGTAAATCCCACCCAAGCAAAATAAATCAATAAACACACAACCTTATTCTATGAACAAAAGAGCAAATAAAACAATGGAAAACACATTATATTATAAAATATACTACATTCTCAGTCTACACAAGACCATATATAAAGATATAAAAGATGTCCTATAACATGAAAATACTTTTTTGAATAGGATACCCAACATTTATTTTAGTTTTCTTTAATAATACCAACACACATCTTCTTTGGAGTCTCTACTGAAAATCAGTTTTCTGGTGTTGAAAAAGTTGTCAGTAATCAAACATTTTCTCACATAGATAAGAAGAAATATGGGAACACTCTCCATCATGCTAAGACACTCTCCATCACCTTTGCTAAGTTGTGGAGATCAGGAGAGGTGCCTAGAGACTGAAGGATATCAAATATCATCACTCCATTGTTCTAAAAGGGTAAGAAGGAGGACCCAGATAACTATAGACCGGTCAGCCTCACCTCCATCCCAGGAAAGGTGGTGGAACAATTAATCCTTGAATCTCTCTTTAGGCATATCAAGGGCAAGAGGGTCATTAGGGACCGTCAACATGGCTTCACCAAAGGAAAGTCAGGCTTGACCAATCTGATAGTCTTTTATGAAGGCATAACCAGGTGGATAGATGATGGCAGAGCAGTGGATGTGGTCTTGACATCCATCAAGCATTTGACATGATCTCCCACAACATCCTCACAGCCAAACTAAGACAGTTTGGTCTAGATGATCGGGTTGTGAGGTGGATGGTGAAGTGGGTGCAGGATAGAAGGCAGAGTAGTGGTCAATTGGACAGAGTCTAGTTGGAGGCTTGTAACTAGTGTACTCTTGGTACTGGGACTAGTCCTATTCACTCTATTCATTAATGACTTGGATGAGGGATTAGGGTGCACTGTCAGCAAGTTTGCTGATGACACAAAGCTGGCAGTGTCGCTGACACCCCAGCAGATTGTGCTGCCGTTCAGCAAGACCTGCACAGGCTGCAGAGCTGGGCAGAGAGAAATTCATTGAACTCTAACAAGAGCAAATGCATCTGGGCAAGAACAACCCCTGGTACGAGTATAGATTGGGGACTGAGCTGTTGTAGAGCAGTGTAGGAGAAAGGGACCTGGAGGTCCTGGTGGCCAGCAAGATGACCGTGAACCAGCAATGTGCTCTTTTGGCCAGGAGGGCCAGCAGCATCCTGGGGTGGGTCACAAGCCAAGTGGATAGCAGATCAAAAGAGGTACTTGTCCTCCTCTACTCTACCCTGATTAGACCACATCTGGAGTATTGTGTTCAGTTCTGAGCCCTTCAGTTCAAGAAATACACAGAGCTGCTGAAAGTTGTCCAGCGCAGAGCCACCAAGATGATGAAGGAAGTGGAACACATCTGTTATGAGGAAAGGTTGAGGTACTTGGGTCTCTTTATCTTGGAGAAGAGGAGACTGATGGGTGATCTCACTAGTATTTANGGAACATCTCTTTGGCGAGATATTGGAGTTCAGGGAGATATAGATAAGTTCATTTGCAAGATATCTATTGAAATACATCCTGAATATGTTTGAATTCCACCTGGACATGTTCCTGTGTGACTTGACTTGATCCTGCTATGGCAGGGGGATTGGACTAGATGANTCTCACTAGTATTTATAAATATTTGAAGGGTGAATATTAGGAGGATGATACTAGACTCTTCTCAATGTAATCCCATGATAGGAGAAGGGGCAATGGGTGTAGGCTGGAACATAGGAGGTTCCATATGAATGTGAGCTGGGCTATTCTCAGTATCATGTAGTGATAGGACGAGGGGCAGTGGTTGTAAGCTGGAACACAGAAGGTTCCACATCCACCTGAGAAGGAACTTCTTCACAGTGTTCACACTGGAACAGGTTTCCCAGGGAGGTTGTGGAGTCNGTATCCCTAATCTTCTGTGATTCTGTGATTCTGGTCTGAGTGAGCTACTAATAAATAGATCAGTGGGCTACCTGACACTGTTAGATAAGTCCTAATGAAAGGGGGACCACGTCAGCTGGTGTAGGGAAATGTTACAGAAAGGCAGGCAGTCAGGTATATGAAAAAGGGAGATAATTAAATTTAGACATTGAGAAAAACTAATACAAAAGGAGTCAATCAGAGGGACAGGCTAAGAGTACCTGGTCAGCCTGTTCAGTAAAAAAACTTTTCGCCATATTCTGCCTAAACCTCCCCTGGTACAACTTGAGGCCATTCCCTCTAAAATTTATTTTTTTACAAGACTTTATAAATCAATGAAACAAGTATGTGTTAGAAATGACACACATGTACCACAAGAAGATAGACTGTGCAGCCTTCAGGGTCTCTTACAGCTTAATAATTTACCTTCATCAGATTTTGGCTCTAAAGATTTTTTTTTCAGTTGGATCAGGCTGCTGATATTGAAGGTGTTGAATCCAAGATCTTCATTCAAGCTCAACCCTGTATTAAAAAGAAGCAATTTTGTAGCAGTTAGGAAAAAGCATGAGTATTCCTGAAGTTATAAAGTGCCAGACTGGTGGAAGTGGAAATGTACAATAGCATTCCTAGAATCATAGAATTGTTTAGATTGGAAAAGACCTTTAAGATCATTCAACCATCAATCTAACTTTACCAATCCAGGCTCTTCTCAGTGGCATCTAATGATAGGACAAAATGCAGTGGATGTCAGCTGGAACAGAGGATGTTCCACATCAATATGAGAAGTAACTTCTCAGTAAGGATGACAGGGCACTTGAAGGGGCTGCCCAGAGTGGCTGTGAAGTCTCCTTCTCTGGAGACACTTAAAACCCTCCTGGACATGTTCCTGTAGGACTTGAACTAGATGATCCTGATGTGGTAGGAGGATTGGACTGGATGATCTTTTGAGGTCCTTTCCAATCCCTGATGTTCTGTGAATCTGAATCCCTCTGCTACTTCATGTTCCTAAGCTTCAGGTCTACCCGTAGACATCCAGGGTGACGATTCTCATAGATAGAAAAGAGCTAGAAAAACAGGAGAGGTCTAATAAGTTCTTAAGTAGACAAATTCTCACTTTACTGAAATAGAGACATTTTAGAGTCTAGAACAACAATTTGATATTTATCCCTGACAAATTCACTCTCTTAGATCCAAGATCTGCTTGTAAACAATTAAGGATTAGAAATAATCCCAACTCAGACAAGACTACATTCAGCATAAGCAGTTCTGCATGGGCCCTCCATGTCACAAATACATAACCCTGCCCCTCCCTAGCAATTTTAATCCCTGAGCAATAATGGAAACAAAAATCAGGTGAACTTGGTATTTATCTTTCTTATTTGAAGATATCTTATCTCCTAACACTACTTTTTTTCCTTCCTTAGAAAAACTACAATCAGAAATTCCCTTCTATTTTCAGTTAATTATTAATCAATGCTTATATTAATTATTTTCTATAAAGCCGAGAGTAGCATTGAAGTACTATTGAATAGGTGTAGGAGAAACAGTGGATACTCCTGATTTTCCTCGGACATACATATATTAATTGATTCTTAAAATAAAGGAGAAATCTTCCTATTGCCTGTTATATCTCAGAAAATCCTGAAAAGCCAAGTTCTAAAATACTTTTTTTTTCCTATTCCTCTTGAGCCTTTTATGGTCAGACTTGGTGATCTAGGATGTCCTTTCCAACCATGATTATTCTGTGATTCTGTGAGTAAGGAGAGTTTCTGATTAACAAACAGGTTAAACCACTCCTACAACTCACAGATCTTTTTTGAAAAAACAGGTACATTTGTTATAAGGGTTAAACTTGAGGTGGAAACATGAATGCAGACACGTCAACACACTTCAATAACAGAATCACAGAAACATTATCGTTAGAACAGACCTATAAGATCATCAAGTCTAATCTTTAACCCTACACTAATCTTCATCACCCCTAAAACCTATCACTCATCTATCCTCTATGCAGAACGCCACCAAGAAAAATTACATGACCAAAATTTCAGATCAATATTCTTTTCACTAGTTCTCACAGAATCACAGACCATTAGGGATTGGAAGGGACCTCGAAAAACCAGCCAGTGCAATCCCCCAACCTGAGATGTTTCTTCTACCTTTTGTATGTTTTCTTTAAATTTGCTTTGTTGTAGATTATAAGACTTCGGAACACGGTAAAGGAAAACTAAACAAGGTGGTTGATGCACAGAAGGTGCATACCAGTTAGGATAAACCTTCGTTAGAAACTGCTGAAATAGAGGAATAATTTTAAAATGATCACATGCAAATCTAGGGCTTCACAAACATAGCCAGCCTGAAACAATTGAATGGTACCATCTAGCTGAGTTGTGTGGCACAGGCAGAGGGAAGCACACAGATTTCACAAGTGTTCTCACCAGGATGTGTTGTTTTCTACTCAGAGATCGCCCTATTCTTTGTTATAAGAGTTAAAAAATGTTTTCTTCTAATTAAAGAAGCAACACTTAATATGCTTTGAACAATCATTGAATGGTTTAGCTCTGAAGGGTCCTCAGAAATCACCCAGTTCCAACCCTCTGCCATGGACAGTGACATCTTTCACCAGACCTGGTTGCCCAGAGGCCCATCCAACCTGGCCTTGAACTATCCCAGGGAGATGAATCATAGAATCACAGAACATTAGGCATTGGAAGGGACCTTTAAAGATCTAGTCCAATCCCCCTGACACAGCAGGGTCACCTTGACCAAGTTGTACGGGAGCATATCCACATGGGTTTTAAATGAGTCCAGAGAAGGAGATTTCACAACCCCCTTGTGCAACCTGTTCCAGTGCTCTGTCACTCTCACTGTGAAGAAGTTCCTTCTGATATTTACATGGAACTTTCTATGTTCCAACTTACACCCATTGCCCCTTGGAATACTGGCTTGAACTTCCTTCAGGATGATATATTCTGCCGCTAAAAGTAGAGCAAGCACAAATCCTGGGTCAGGTCAGCAAATCTAGGTCCTGCTGCATCATGAAGAGCGGTTGAGCACTGGAAGAGAGTGGCCAGGGAGGTGGTGGAGTCCCCATCCCTGGATATGTTTAAAAAACTAGTAGCTTGAGCACTTGAGGTCATGGCTTAGGGGTTAGTGAGCTGTTGGGATGAGGGTTCAACTTGTTGATCTCAGAGGTCCTTTCCAGAAATGTTAATTCTATGACTCTATTAATAACTCCAAGGGTAGGGATGCAGAGACCTCCTGGATAACCTGTTCCAGGTTGGTAACATTCTTCCATGGACTAATAATTCACAGTAATGTATTGTCTTCCACCTATCCAGTAACAGAATGTAACTGCTTCTTGAGAATAATTTGTGCTTGGAAAAGGCAAGTGGCTTCATTTGCATGAACATAGACTAAAGTCATGCTCCAACATCTTCCCAGGGCCTGAGGAGAAGTTGATTTGCAGTTTCTCAGTTCAATCATTTGCTTGCTTCATCTATGCATTTAGTCTTGACTGTCACTAATTTTGGGAATAAAGTCTGCAAACAAATAAAGAAATTTAATTCCCAGCGTTATTCCAGGGATAAAACAGAAACCTAAAATGAAGCAGCAGCATTTTTATTGAGACTCATGGAATCATCACAGCTGGAAAGGACCTCCAGGATCATCAAGTCCAGCCCTCAGCTCAACCTTTCCCTAACATCTAGACCATAAAATCAAGTGCTTTAGATACTCATTTTTTAAACACCTCCAGGGATGGGGATTCCACCACCTCCTGTGCAAGGTGTTCCTTCCCCGAACTGAGCACTGAACAATCCTGTCAACTCCCTCCGCTTAAAACACTGAGGAAAAGTTGTGAATTTTCCTCTGAAATCTTTATATTTCACAATGGTGTTTTGCATCCTAGAAGTCAACATACCTTACACACCCAAACATCCTATATTTTACAGTTGCTATGACAATTGCTAATTCGATATTGATTAGAAGAGTAAATAGGGTTCTAAAAGAGCCATGCAATTAGCTACACAACCCTAAGGATATCTAGAGTGTTATTAACATATGCACTTTCACTTTGAAAAATTTCTGCATCATCATTGCTTTCAGGTTATCAAACACTCGCTGCTGAGTGAATCTAACCTATTTTCAAAGCTTTTGCACCTTTGAGCAACCACACAGACTCATAGAACCATAGAATCATAGAGTCATTAGGGTTTGGAAGGGACCTCGAAAGATCATCTAGTCCAATGACTAGACACAGCAGGATCACCTAGAACAAGTCACGCAGGCAGGTTCACATAGGAACATGTACAGGCAGGTTTTAAACCTCTCCAGACAATGAGACTCCACAACCTCCCTGGGCAGCCCCTTCCAGTGCTCTGTCACCTTCACTGGGAAGAAGTTCCTTCTGACATCAATATGGAACCTCCTGTGTTCCAGCTTGCACCCATTGCCCCTTGTCCTATCACTAGATAACATTGAGGAGAGCCTGGATCCATTCTCCTGACAACCATCCCTCACATATTTATAGACATTTATGAGGTCACCCCTAGTCTCCTCTTCTCCAAGCTAAAAAGACCAGCTCCCTCATAAGAGAGATGTTCTACTTACTTCATCATCCTCGTTGCCCTACGCTGGGCTCCCTCCAGCAGCACTATGTCCTTCTTGAACTGAGGAGCCCAGCACTGGACACAATACTCCAGATGTTGTCTCACCAGGACAGTAGAGGGAGAGAAGAACCTCTATTGATTTGCTAACCACCCCTCTTTGATNGAACCTCTATTGATTTGCTAACCACCCCTCTTTGATCCACCCTAGGATGCTGTTGACCTTCTTGGCCACAAGAGCACACTGCTGGCTCATGGTCATTATGCTGTCTACCAGGGCCTCCAGATCCCTTTCTCCTACATGGCTCTACAACAGCTCAGTCCCCAACCTATACGGGTACCTGGAGTTGTTCTTGCCCAGATGCAAGACTCTACATTTGCCCATGTTATACTTCATTAAATTTCTCTCTGCCCAGCTCTCCAGCCTATCCAGGTCTTGCTGAATGGCAGCACAGACTTCTGGGGTGTCAGCAACACCACCCAGCTTTGTGTCATCAACAAACTTGCTCATCCAAGTCATTATTGAATAGACTGAATAGGACTGGTCCCGTTACTAACCCTCCACTAAACACATCCCAGTTTTCACAGCACATCTGACTTTGAACTACTGCTGCTTGGAGTTCAGTATTAATAAACAGTCCGGTCTTTCAGTGAAGATGCAAATAAATGCCAGAACGAGTCCATTACACATGTTTTGCTCAGGGACACATTAAGCTCTAAATAAGGAAATTTTCAAGTGAATGTATAGAAACTCAGACTTTCCTCAAAGTGAAGTGAGTTGTGACTCGTGATTAATAACTGCTGCATACCAGCCTTCCAAAAGTCAATAACTTTACTTCCCTGATACGCTGGATTTGGTCTAGAGGGTAGTAACAAGGAAGAAGAGAGAGTCACAGAATCACAGAATGTTATAGATTGGAAGGGACCTTGAAAGATCATCTATTCCCTCTGCCACAGCAGGATCCCCTAGACCTAGTCAAACAGGAACATGTCCATGTGGGTTTTAAATGTCTACAGAGAAGGAAACTCCAGTACTCCCCTGGGCAGCCTGTTCCAGTGCCCCACCACCCTCACTGGGAATAAGTTTCTTCTCATATTGATGTGGAACCTCACATGTTCCAGCTCACATCCATTGCCCTTTGTTCTAGCATTGGGTGAAACTGAGCAGACCCTGGCTCCACCCTTTCCATATTTATCAACATTCCTAGTGTTACCTCTCTGTCTCCTTTTTTCCAAGCTCAAGAGACCCAGCACCCTCAGCCTTTCTTTATCATGGAGATGTTACACTCCCTTCATCATCCTTGAGGCTCTGCACTGGACTCTTAAGCAGTTCCAGGTCCTTCTGGATCTGAGAGACCCTGAAATGGACACAGCATTCCAGATGTGGTCTCACTAGGGCAGAGTAGAGGGGGAGGAGAGCCTCTTTCCATCTACTAACCACCTCCCTTCTAATCCACCCTGGGATGTTATAGAATCATTAGAATCATGAAATCATTAGGGATTGGAAGAGACAACTCCGTCAGCCTCTCCTCAGAAGGAAGGTGCTCCACCTCCTTCATCATCCTCATTGCCCTACGCTGGACTCCCTCCAGCAGCTCCACATCTCTCTTGAACTGGGGGGCCCAGAACTGGACACAATACTCTGGATGTGGTCTCACCAGGGCAGAGGGGGAGAAAAACCTCTCTTGATCTAGTAACCACCCCTCTTCTGATCCACCCCATCAACCACCTGTCATTGCTGGCTCATGGTCATCCTGCTGTCCACCAGGACCCCCAGGTCCCTTTCTCCTATGCTGCTTTTGAAGATCAGAAAGCTTCTATTCAGCTATATACTGAGGAAAAGGTACATTTTTCTCATTTTGAATCATTGCTACATAAATTACTTCAGACCTACAAGAGTCCTATTTGAGGATTTAATTTCTGAATGACTAACCTTGCTACTCTTGTGTGATAAAGCTCGATGCACAGACATCTGTAATTCAGTGGAAGTGAAGCCTTACATAAATAAATAGTATTTTTCATTTCTAAATTGCATGGGTTTTGCAAGGACAAAAACATTCATATAAGTAGTCATGGTACATTACCCGAGACATTAGTGTTATAAATGCATATGCACAGAGACAGCTGATGTAATTATGATTTTGGTTCTAAGTGTGGGCTACATCCAAAGCTTTTTTTAGTTTGAAAGACCTCATTCAATACTACTTAGTTTACTAATTGATTATGATTAATTGATCTGTGCAACACTGTGAATTTGTATTTTCAAAGATATAGTAAAAAGTCACTGGTTTTATCTGTTTTATTATTCTTTGCAAATTCACATAGAGAGATGCATTTGGCTTCTCATGCTAGTTTCAGTCACTGAATATCACAAACTTCAAAATGACAGTATAACAGAACATTAGGGAAACATATCCAGGTGGGTTTTATATGTCTCCAGAGAAGGAGACTCCACTGTCTCCCTGGGCAGCCCATTCCAATGCTCTGTTACCTTCACTGGGAAGAAGTTCCTTCTCATATTGATGTGGAACCTCCTCTGTTCCAGCTTACACACATTGTCTCTTGTCCTATTACTGGATGGCATTAAGAAGAGTCTGGTTTCAGCCTCCTGACGTCCAACCTACACATATTTATAAACATTAATGGGGTCACCTCTCAGTCTCCTCTTCTTCAAGCCAAGGAGACCCTGTTCACTCAGCCTTTTGTGGTTTAACTCCTTGGTGCTGAAGATACCTCCAGCAAGGTTACATAGACTAAGCAGAATATAAAAACACAAGAAGTGAGGTTCCACATAAACATGAGAAGGAACTTCTTCACAGTGAGGGTGATGGAGCACTGGAACAGGCTTCCCAGGGTGGTTGTGGAGTCTCCTTCACTGGAGATGTTTAACACCTGCCTGTATGTGTTCCTGTGTGACTTGGTCTAGGTGATCCTGCTGTGTCAGGGAGATTGGACTACATGATCTTTCAAGGTCCCTTCCAATCCCTAATGATTCTATGATTCTATGATTCTGTGAAAAAATTTACTCCACTGTAATTACTGATCTAATAGAGATGATCTGCAACTTCATTGTCTGTAAAATTAAAATGAAGTATTTATTATACATATGGTATTTTAACAGTTTCCAGATAATGCTTGTACAGCAAAACTTTATTAAAAATAATTAACTTTAGTAGGGGAAAACATTATCAATTCTTCTCCTCTGGAGAAAAAGAAAAAACTAAAAATATAAAGGCATTTTTTTAAAAGTTAGTTTCAAACTCCTTTCCTTGCTTCACAAAATGCCACTGGCAAAACTAATGCTGCTTTTATAATGTAACTGTAGTGACATATTTGTGAAGCAGCATGTAAGCACTCGTAAAAGGGTAATGACTTCCTTAAGTGATAATAAAATAAGCTTTCTTGTAGAGATACACTGAGGTGCTACTGTTCCTGTGCAAGGCTACTAACATTACCTACTTATTTCTTACCCTCCACAGCTAAAGGTTTTACAGTGTAGGAATGGTTGGGGTCTGTTTGATGCAAGGCAGGATGTTATGAGTGCATCTACACTACCGTTTTCCTTCAGATCAAAAATACACGTTGAAAGCAGATCTCAGTATCTGTTTATCTCAGCCTGGAAAATTGGTCCCCGCTTGTTTTGAGGGTTCTTACAGCATGTGTCAGAATCACAAAGCATTAGGGATTGGAAGGGAACTCGAAAGGTCGTGCAGTCCAATCCCTTCATCACAGCAGGATCACCTCGATCTAGTCGTACAGTAACATGTCCAGGCGGGTTTTAAATATCTCCAGTGATGGAGACTCCACAACTCCCCTGGGCAGCCTGTTCCAGTGCTCTGTCACCCTCACTGGGAAGAAGTTCCTTCTCATATTAATGTGGAACCTCTTATGTTCCAACTCACTCCATTAACCCTGGTCCTACAATTAGATGCCACTGAGCAAAGCCTGGCTCCATCGTCCTGACTTCCACCCTTTCCATGTTTATCAACATTAATGAGGTCACCCCTCAGTCGTTTCATGTGTCTTTTGGTTTGAATTAAGCTAGAAGATGCACTCTTGGAGAACACTTCAAGTGCTGCCATCATGTCATACTAGCAACTTATGAACCTTCAAAAACTTGAACAGTTTGAAGGATGGCAATGCATATCTCTTAGAAATTTTACTTGCTTGTGTTGCTAACTCACAGTTTCTCTGTTATGCAGCTTGCTGCTGTTCAGTATGCCTGGTGATAAGAAAACTTTGGTGAATCACAGAATCATTCAGGTTGGAAAAGACCCTTGGGATCATCAAGTCCAACCACCAACCCTATTCTACATGTTCACTCCCAAAACAGATGCCTCAACACTACATCTAAACGTCTTTTACACTCCTCCAGAGATGGCGACTCAACCACCACCTTGGCAACACATTCCAGTGCCTGAACAAAAGGTGAGGAGCATGGCAACAATTGAATTACTGTATGAACCACAAAAGAATTTTTAATTTTCACTTCTTCAACCAGTAATCTGCAGAGAAGTTTCTGCTTTTTCATGGGATTGTAATTTTTGTAGTCATTCAAGTATACAAGGAGGAGTAAAAAAATTGTTGAACCAGAGGGTAATGGATGCATGAAAAAAGTTGCCTAGGTCAGGCTGGATGGTGCTCTGAGCAATCTGCTTTGGTTAGAGATGTTCCTGCTTGTTGTAGGGAAGTCACTCTGGATGACCTTTGAAGTTCCTTTCCAACTCTGTGATTCTGTGATTCTATGAGTAACATCAATCAAGGATAAAATTTGTCTAGAGCATTTCTCTCCTATAGATTAATCCAGCTACATGAATTATTTGTAGATGACCAACCCTTTAAAGGCAACGTGTAATCCCCAAAAGCTAGACACTTATTTTCACAACTGAGAGATCTACAGAGATTTTCCAGTTCAGGACTTTTAACACTTCAGGGCAGACTTAAAGCACCTACAGATATGGTTGTCCACAAAGGTAGAACAAAATTAATAGAACTAGACAAAATAGTCTAAATAAACCTGTGTAGAGATTAAATACTAACAAGAGAAACAAAGCCTTTATCTTCATTTCCCTCTTGTGGAACAACAAAATTCACAGAGCTCAGAGTGAAGTGCTCTCATTTGGGTGGATCTGGCTGTGGAATGACCTTTCTGCAGGAATTAGTAAACGAAGAAATTAACTTATTGATAAAGTCTTCTTACTCTTTGCTGATAACTTTTGCAAAGTAATACCCCTTCTATTCATTTTCAAATGTTCTAACCCCAGAGAAATATCCTCTACTCTCTCACAAGGGAACACTGAGCCTCCAAGTACATTTCAAGTCAATGTCTCTATGCGTAAGGAAGTCACATCTAATAATAATAGGTGATGACACAAAACTCAAACTTTAAATGAGCATTAAAAATACACTGAATGTAATTTGTTTAAAGATTCTAATGAAATATTTCATTTCAAATAGATAATTGGTGAGCAGCAGCTTTAAAGGAAACATTTTGGTTCCAGTGGCATTTCACTGAGAAGATTTCTGAATCCCATGTGGAATTTGTGTGCAAAATGAGAATCAGTTACTTCAAGATCATTACCAGGAAAATTCAATTGTTTGATCAACTGAAATACTTTTTTCCCCACCCTTTTTGTACATGTAACAGCATCATAGTATCACAGTAGACCAGGTTGGAAGGGATCCCAAGGATCATCTAGTACAACTCTTAAAGCTAAAGAAATCCAGTTGAAGTGAACTGGCCCAGCACTCTGTCTAGCTGAGCCTTAAAACTGTCTGTAGTTATGGAATCCCGCCTCTTTCCCTGGGAAGACCATTCCAGAATTTACTTCTGGAGTCCAGTTGGAATCTTCCCAGAAGAAACTTGTATCGATCAGCCCCTGTCTGTTCTGTGTTCTCCTTATAAAAAGGAAGTCTCCATGTTCTTGGCAGCTGACTTGTATGTGCTGGGACATAGTGTCCTCCCTAAACCTTCTCTTCTTAAGGCAGAGCAAACCCAGATGTCTCAGCTTTTATTCAAGTGGTAGGTCTTCAAGACCGTTGGTCATCCTCATGGCCCTTCTCCTACCTGTTCACATCTTTTTTATATAGCAGGGACCAGAACCAGACAGTTCTCAAGATATCATCTCACAAGCACAGAACAGAGCTCAATACCTGCAAAGATGGGTATTCGCAGAATCACAGAACATAGAATCATAGAATCATTAGGGATTGGAAGAGACCTCGAAAGATCATCTACTCCAATACTACTGCCACAGCAGGATCACCTAGACCAAGTCATACAGTCAGTCAGGTTTAGAAGGGACCACAGGATCAACAGTTCCAACTCCCTTAACATGGGCAGGGACACCCCACCCTAGACCAGTCTGGACAGAGCCCCATCCAGCCTGGCGTAAAACACCTCCAGGGATGGCGCCTCCACCTCCCTGGGCAACTCATTCCAGGCTCTCACCATGCTCACCGTGAAGAGTTTCCTCCTCACATCCACTCCAAATCTACCCAACTCCAGCTTTGCTCCATTGCCCCTAGTCTTGTCGCTACCTGATATCCTAAAATGTCCCTCCCCAGCCCTTCTGTAGGCCCCTTCAGATACTGGAAGGCCATAATAAGGTCACCCGGGTGCCTCTTCTTCAGACTCAACAGCCCCAACTTTTTCAGTCTGGCCTTATAGGAGAGGTGTTCCAGCCCTGTGATCATCCTCGTGGCCCACCTCTGCACTCGCTCCAGCATATCCACCTCCTTCTTGTAATAAGGGCTCCAGAATTGGGCACAGTACTCCAGGTGGGGTCTCAACAGAGTGGAGTAGAGGGGGGAGAATCACCTCCCTCGACCTGCTGGCCACACTTCTCCGAATGCAGCCTAGGATCAGGTTTGCCTTCTGGGCAGCAAGTACACACTGCTGGCTTCTGTTGAGCTTTTCGTCTGCAAGCACCCTCAAGTCTCTCTTCCCGGGCTACTCTCCAGCCAGTGACTGAGAACATGAGAGATTGGAAGGGAACTTTGAAGATCATCCAGTACAGTCCTCCAAATTTGTATCTGTTCAGACGTTTATGTGAGAGAGAAAGAGCCTGAAAGAGTAAGAGAGCTAACAGTCCTTCTGCATCATACATCAGGACAAAACCAGTAACTGTGGAAGTGCAAGGGAAACATTCTAACCTTCTCCATTTACTTTCTTACCTCATTAAGTCAGATAACTTCCTGAAGACTCAGAATCCAATACATTTGTCATCCCTGTTAAGACCAGATCTTATATCACAAAAGAGTATGCTAATGTCCACCCCTTCCCTTTCTTAGTAACTAAAATAAGTAATGACTGATGTGTGGAAGTCCAACATATATCTAGTGATATGACAAGGGTCAATGGATGTAAGCTGGAACATAGGAGGTTCCACATCAATATGAGGAGGAACATCTCCCCGGTGAGGATGACAGACCACTGGAATGAGCTGTCCAGGGGATTTGTGGAGTCTCCTTCTCTTTAGCCATTTAAAACCCACCTGGACATGTTCCAGTGCAACTTGATCTAGGGGATACTGCTGTGGCAGGGGGTTTGGACTGGATCATCTTTTGAAGTCCCTTCCAAACCCTAATGTTCTGTGACTCTGTGATCTGTTATATAAGGATGGCAAACAACTTTGCCGATGTAACATGCTTCAGGAAAACATTCAGGATGGACGCTCATAATTTCAGTGCATATTAACTTGGGTTGTTAATGGTCTACAGGATAGTACCAATGTGACCTAATTCCCATGCTGCTGCCCATGAGTTCATTTAAGATGTTCAAAGCAATTTAAAGTTTTCAAGACTTTTTTTCCCTGTTCTGATAGTGAAGCTAACCATAGCTTAACCAATTTATTCAGGCATCCTTTTTGCCACAGATCTCTAAACAATAATGCAGAAACAGGAAAATACTCTCTGTACAGCAATTTGCATAGAGGACACATTTAGACACAAAAGAAGGACATGTGCATGTGGTTTAACCGATCTTTTTGAGAAGGAAAGAAACTATCACTGTTAAGAAGGACAGAAACAAATATACATGAAGGCAAAAAGAGAATGACAGTGATAACTTGAGTGATAAAGACGTGGGGATATTAGTGGATGAAAAGCTGCAAATTAGCCACCAACGTGTGTTTGCAGCCCAGAAGGCCAAATGCACCCTGGGCTGCATTCATAGTAGTGTGATCAGCAAATCTCTACTTTGCCTTGGTGAGACCTCATCTGGAGTCCTGTGTCCCATTCCGGAGCCCTCAACACAAGAAGGATGAGGACCTGTTTCAGCACCTCCAGAGGATGTCCTGAGGACAATTAGAAGGCTGGAGCACCCTTGCTTGGAGATAGGCTGAGCGACTTGTTGTTGTTCAGCCTGAAGAGGACACGACTGTGTGAGGACCTTACAGAGGTCGCAAACTCTCAAAAAAGCTTTTGGAAGAGTGTTCACAAGCGCAGGGAATGATAGGTTGAAAGGACATGGCTTGAAGCTGGAAAAGGGCAGATTGAGGCT
>VXBP01009774.1:0-128573 GCA_013400115.1 Rhinopomastus cyanomelas
GGACAGAACTCTTTGCTCACAATACTGGAAGTTTAACTACACTGTAATTATCTTTATTCTACTAAGACTGTATTTTCCTGATGAAAATGTCCCAAAGAACACTAAGTCTATTTCATTTCACCAAATGCTCTGACCATCAAGAAAGGACCCTGGGCTTGGTAAAGGCAGCAAAGAGACAGTCAGAGTGTGAAGAGGGTAAGTAAACACTGCCCCGATGCTCAGTTCCAAACAAGTTACACAGTACTTACTCCATGCCTTGTGCAGTCTGCCGTGCAATATCAATTAGCTTGATCATTTCAAACTTGGTCTCGATGATGTGTAGATGGTGATATAAGCTGGACCCCTCACACCACTGCGTAACAATAGCCAGCTGGGGTTTTGTTGAATAACCCATGAAAAGCAGGATGTTCACATGTCGTGTTTTCCTGTTTAAAAAAAATATGGATTCAGAAGGAAATCAGGGGGCTTCATCGGGGAAATCATCGGGGGGGCTTCATCAGAAAGGTTTCATCAGGGAAATCAGGGAAAAATCCAGATGGATCTATCACACTCTTAACATCTAAATACTAAGATCTTTAGATATTAAGACTGTGATATCTATTTCCAAGCAGAAGTCGTTGGTCAGTCCCAGCTTTTACAAGACTGTTGCTAGACTCAGTTTAGTGAGTTCTATCCCCCTGCCACAGCAGGATCACCCAGACCAAGTCATACAGTCAGTCAGGGTTAGAAGGGACCACAGGATCATCCAGTTCCAACTCCCCTGCCATGGGCAGGGACACCCCACCCTAGATCAGGCTGGCCAGAGCCTCATCCAGCCTGGCCTTAAACACCTCCAGGGATGGGGCCTCCACCGCCTTCCTGGGCAACACATTCCAGGCTCTCACCACTCTTAAAACAGAATTATGTTTCTTAAAACAGAATTATGCTTGAGACAGCTCAAGATGATAATTGGATTCTAATGGTCTCCAACAAATAACCCCTCGTATTGTGTTGACAGATCCTCTTTCAAGAGCTGAACACATGATAAATCCTTCCTATGAGAACGTGCAAGCAATAGACATGAGGAAATAAAGAAGTGATGTAGAGAAATACTTAAAAAAACCCCTCAAAGCCAGTGCTACTGAACAGAAACTATAAAAAACAGATTATATAGCTCAAACCATCAATTAGATGTGCTTGCTTGCAATCTCAAAACATGGATAAGAGGAAAGAAAGACCCACAGTTCACACTTCAAGTGTGCCCTTGTGAGTGCTGTGACAGCAAAAGCCAGTCCTGTCTTGGGTGTCTGGACACACAAACACGCAGCCCAGATGTACACACACATACAGGGGGAGAGCTAGCAGTGGATACCAGAGTAGTTTTAAAATGGCAAGCTCTGCTTCCTGTCTGAAGTATCGACACCAGTATGTTCTAATGGAAATCTAAAATTCAGTGATTAAATCTGGCATAAATCCACACATATCATTTAAGGCCATTAAAAACACTCTTACCTGAGCACTCCTACTTCATTTTTGAAAGCCTGTAACTGTTGAGGTGTGGGTGCCGTAACATTCAACATTTTCACTGCCACATCACCTTTAAAACAACAATTTTGAGTAAATGGCATTGATACATCTTCCTCTGTTGAGAAACACTAGACAGAACATCAGAAATATTGAGATACTCTATTTTCTAGCTTTTGTGCAGACAATCACTACTAAAATAAGTAATATTTAGTAAAATGTGTGAACAGCATTCTTATTTTACTCAGAGAAATCTTAGCCAAGCCAAAGCTTTCCAGATCCACATTTGAAATCCTCATTCCTCACGATGGATACCTCTTTCTTTCTAGTAACTACATTTTTGTCTTCACTCTACTCATCCCTTAAATTAAGTAATCATGAGTTGACTAAGCAGTTTGAAGTTCTAGAATTGCCTACTTAGCACATGACTCATTCATTAAAAAATCCTCTTTATGGCCCTTCATGGACTTTCCATGTATGTCCATGCTTTTCTCTTACTAGAGAGACCATAACTGGACTGTGGACTCCAGGTTGGACCTCACCAGTGGTGAGGGAGAGAACCACCTCTCTTCGCTTGCTGGCACTGCTTTGCCTAATGCAGGCCAGGACATTGATACCCTTCCTTGCAACATGGCCGCTGTGATGGCTTGTGGTGAACTTAGTGTCCACCAGAACCCCGCGGTATGTCTAGGAAGCTGCTCTCCACTTGTGTGGCTCCCAATGGACAATGTTACTTCCTTAAGAACAACTGCTTGCCCTGATGGCTACATACCATGCCACTTTCCTTTGTAGACTGTTCCAAAGGATCCAGAGCCTATCCTTTGTCCAACCGTGATCTGTCCATCCGGTATCTCCCAATCATCACTTGAATCCCGGCGACCGAGTGTTTTCTTTACGCACACGCGTGAACAATAAAAAGGAAGAAAGCAAGTGCATTAATGCCTGTGAAAACAGCTCCTTCGCTAAAGATGTGCTACTGGCATTTTGTATCACCAAAGTCCTTGGATCAACCTCCTTTTCAGTTATTGCATTTGACTTTTCAAGCCAGCCATAGGCAAAGCTTCAGCACACTGGCGTAGCAAAGACTTCCTGGCAGGAAATATTTGCCACAGATTTCTGGCAGTGTTAGCATCAGTCAATATTAAGGAAGTCTTACAAGCAAGTCTAACTTCGTTTTTAATTCTTACTCAAACATAATGCCTGTGAATTTAAAAACTGCAGGCCCTTTGACGCATTGGCTGTGTTTTCAAATCACCTGAGAACTTTTAGAATCACAGAATCGTTCAGGTTGGAAAAGACCCTTGGGATCACCAAGTCCAACCATCAATCCTACTCTACAAGTTCAGCCCTAAACCAGATCCCCCAACACTTAAAGTTCATAAACCAAGCTGGGAAAGGTCAAGTGGCTGTCTGAAGGAAAGCTGGTGCTATAATATGAAGCACACCAAGACATCTGGATGTAATGGAGTAAAACTAATATAGTCAGCTATTTGAAAAAAAACTTATCTATTGATTCCACCATTTCAATATTCCAGTATTTTCTGGTTTAAAGCACTTCTTTGTTACCATACTCATCTTTAAAATAATCCAGAAGGCTTTGATGAAAGAAAAGTGAGAGGAATAGGGTTGTGTAGAATTTCTACGCTGTGAATATACTGCACTGCAAGTGCAAAGAGCTGAGCTTTCCCTTACCATTCGATTTCTGTCTTCTGAGGATGAGGATGACTTCCTTTCCCGCTGGGGTCCTGGTGATTTCTGTAACGCTTTCACATTGGTGAGTGACCCAGGCAAAGAGGCAGGAGGTGTTGCAGACAAACCTGCAGCTGAACCTAGATTTGAGGAACAGGATAATTTTATCTGTAAGCAGCCAGTTTACAATCCAGTGGTGATATTAGGTGCAAGAACTGTGTTTAAGATGCAGTATCTCCAAACATCAATGTAAATGTCAAGGGGGAATAAACATTTACTAGGAATCATGTCCTAACTTTAGACTAGGGCTCAAGTCTTAGATTTCAGAGAGAAGTCAGTCTCTAGCAAACCTGTATAAAATCCCTGTCTACCAGACAGTCCCCAGTTCACAAATTACCAGGAAGACAGTGTCTCTTTAAATAGGAAGAAAAAATAAGATACTAAAGCAAAACCCTGTGTTTTTAAATCCCACTCGTTTCTTTGAGAAGACAAGTAGTAGCAACTGAGTTAACAGCAGCTACCTCTTGGATTTCCTGTCGCTAACCTTTCAGGGACACCGTAAATGTCTGCAACACTGTGCTTTGGAATCAAAATATACTGAATGCAAAGCCGAAACGTTTCCCAGGTGAGTCTCCAAGTGCCACCCAAAAACCATTTGGCTGTTTTAAAGCTGTTAGCAGAGAGCTCTTCCTTAAAAATAAAGATTACATTGCAGAAGGAAGTAAAAAAGAACAAGTACTTTAGTTGGCTATTTCATAGAATCATCAGGGGTTGGAAGGGACCTCGAAGGATCATCTAGTCCAATCCCCCATATTTGAAGTGTTTTCTTTTCAATTCCAAACAAACATTTGTAGTCTATAAGTTATCTAAGCAAATCTGAGCAGGAAAATGTCATTACCAGAGCCCCGGTGGCTCCTCGCAAGTAGAGCACTTCAGCTAGACACTGCTTTTTAAAATACACCATCATCACTGGTAACAAGGTTATGCTGACCCTCCCCATGCAAAGGACATAAAATAGGGTCAACTGTTAATTAATTCCTACTGCTCTGCTAAACAACGTATGTCATTGTACAAGATCTCCAGCATCAGTGCTCTGGGAAGCAGGAGAAGACAATACTCCTTCTCATATTCCTTCAGAAGCCCCCTTTGTATCAATAAAGTCTCTTGTAAGGGCAACTTGAGTGACAAAATTGACTTGGTAACTTCTAAAACGATTGCTCGAGTTCAATCACTTGGTGTGTGCCCATTTATCAGACTGTCTATAATCATCACTGCCTGTGCTCTCTGAGCTAAAATATAGACACTCAGAAGTGGATGCATCAACTAACAACACACCAAAAAAGGGATGATGCATCCATAAACTTTGCTGTTGCTTTAATGTGTAGGACAATGTTGATGATGGGGCATCTTGATTACATTTACAAGCAGCCAGAAGCCAGTGACCTGCAGGATGGGCTTCTGCTCACAGTATGGTTGCTATACTGTCAGCTGTTGATGTGTGATTTCACAGCATCACAGAACATTAGGGATTGGAAAGGACCTCGAAAGATCATCTAGTCCAATCCCCCTGCCACAGCAGGACCACATAGACCAAGTTGCACAGGAACACATCCAGGCAGGTTTTAAACATCTCCAGAGAAGGAGACTCCAAAAACATCATACGTGGAATTGAACGTATGAAGTTCCCAGAACAAAAGTTTTGGAACTTATCCAAAAGTTTACTGTGCTACAGACTTCATCTGTAACAGCAAGACTAATAGAATGTGTTTTCTTTGGAGGTAACCAAGGTCTCCTACTTAAACTTTACTATCACATTATGGAAACACTGGCAGGATGTTCGTCCCTCACAGCACATGTCAGACATCAATCTGTTGGCAGTGGTATCAGATGGCCTGTTTTCCAAGTTCCTTGAGTAGAATACTTCAGATAATGTTGGAATTAAGTCATTAGCTTGGACTCTGAAGCTGCACGTAACATATTCCATTCTGTAGGCAGTCTGCTTGTCGGGAACACCTGTCCTCTTACAAAGATTTCTGGAAGAACTTTGGAGTTCACAAGGTGAACTGCCCTTGGCAGATTCTGCAACAAAAGTCTTTGAAACAGCCAAGATGGTAGCATTTGAAAACCACACTACATGCACTGAACTATCCACTTCTACGTGTAAACATATAGACACAAATATTTACATGTCATGCTATTACTCAACAGGTGGTTTCTTCATCACATAAAATCCCACCGAGTTTTTCTGGGATTTTGTGCAATACAACAGATCCATTGACAGCTTTAGGCCTGGATGACCCCTGGAGTCAGGAATGTGAGAACATACACATCTTATTTGACCTGATACAGGACAAATACTGTTTCGCTCTTCGTTTGCTAACTAACGGTCCAAACCATCTAGGGCCCAACGTGGTGTCAACAGCACAGTCTCAAGAGGAACTATGTATTTGTTTGAAGCTGACATAACACTTGACTTTGAAAAGCTTAAGACCTGACAAGATATCAATGGAAATGTTTGCGATTCACATTTGATTTCCTAGATTACTTTTCAAAGCAAAGAATATTAAATACAGAAAACTGTTAAAGCACTGAACTGACTTAAACTCAAGAGTCAAGGAAACTCTAAGTTAAGGACTTCACTCTGGTCTTTGAAATCACTGCAGCTGCAGTCCAAGGACCTTTGTTTAGAAAGATTATGTTAAGGTCCACATAAAAACCTCAACTACGAAGCTCCTTGCTTTTGGAGATTTAAGTCAGAACGTAGTACTTGTCATTTTCAAGCGCGGAAA
The DNA here is from genome assembly GCA_013400115.1 of Rhinopomastus cyanomelas. Taxonomy (NCBI): domain Eukaryota; kingdom Metazoa; phylum Chordata; class Aves; order Bucerotiformes; family Rhinopomastidae; genus Rhinopomastus; species Rhinopomastus cyanomelas. Next base: position 5,982 of record VXBP01009774.1, read on the forward strand.
GGTGAAGGTGAGTATGTGTGAGAAGCACATTCAAAGCATTCCAGCCAGGCCAAGCAAAAACAGAGGTGTTCTGATAAACTCACACACTTACATACACACGGTGTGAGGGTGAGGCACAAACAGCATCTGTGGTTTTACTTATTTTGTTTGGGTGAAAACAAGAAAGAAGAGCCCAACTACCTCTGAACACTGGGCCAGGCTCAAAATCAAACACTATTTCACTGGGGACAGAATGAAGGAGGGGACTGGGAGTCCGGGATTGGTATTTCCGAAGACAGCGCATCAGCTGGTTCAAAGGGGCTGTTAGAGAGAAAGAGACGGGCAGGCAGAGACAGAAAGACAGACACACAGAAGAAATGAAAGAAGTCATGGGAAATAACTAGGATGCTTTGACTCCTATTCACAGATTGTTTCTGTACTTTGAAGGAAAAAAAAAGTCAATTACTCAGAACATGGCTTCAGGACTGGGAATAGCCAATTGTTTTCAGATGCCAAGCAGACAGTTTATGACTGAGAGTTCAAACCAATATGATAGCACAACATTTAAATACTGGACAAAATGGGCAAAACTGGAGAGCCACACCTAACCAACAACACACAAAAGTAGCCAAAAGGGGCAACCTGAAATCAGTAGGGTTATCTGCAGGATTCAAAGAAAATTCTTTTTAAGAAGTGTTCTATCACAGGCATAAGAAAAACAGCTGCATCAAACACAACTCAGTAGGTTGGTACCTTCCTCCCAGCTACCAGGATCTGGATGGGTGGAACGTCAGTGATAGCTCACAGTACAGAACCTTGAAGGTCAGGCTACAGCACACTAAGGTAGTTCAGGCTTCACTTATGGCTGAAGCAAGTTGTAATTAGTAGAAGATGACTGTGTTAATGATTTGGAGTTCAACAAACTGCCTTGGTATTTCTTTACTTCTGTATTATTCTGTTAACAGGAATAAACACATCACAAAAGAAGCCTTTCTCAGGACCTTAAGACCTGGTGGGAGAAGTGACTTAACAGGCCCGTGCATGACACCTGGACAGCAATAAAGCTTTGTGCCCCAGTCTTGACTTGACTTCGAATTAGGGCTGTGTGTTACTGAACGAAACACAAAGAGACCTGGCTTTAGTTTGAGGACCTAACAACCTGGTTCCAAGAGTAGCACAGACATGCAGTACAGCAAAGCAGCATCGTCAGCAGGGGTAGAGGGGGAGAAGAACTGGAGTATTTCGTGCTGCTTTGGGACGCAGCAGTTCGTACGGAAGGTCCATCCACCACGATGCTGGTTTTCAAGGAAAAGCCCCGCTGTTTCCATGAACGTGGCACCGAAGTCTGAGTGAGAGTGTGGGGAAGTCGCAGGGTGTCTGTGAGCAGCCACGTGAGTGAACGAGTGTGTGCACGTGGGAGCAGAAAAACGTGACAGTGCAAGATTGATTTTAAAACTAATAGACGAGGCTTCACTTAAAAAGCCTTTTCTCCTTCCGTCTCCCCCACTCCCATAATGACCGGCAAATGACTTAAACCTCTGTCAGACAGATATTAAGTTCATGGACAAGCAAATGCAAATTCAGTTTTGGGTATTAGTCACATTTTCCTTTGTGCCTGTGCTTTGTAGAAGGAAGCAGAACAAAGGGAAGGGACAGAGTAGTTGTGTAAGTATAGTACAGTATCTAGTTTAAACACTACTTACCTCCCTCTCCTCGTAAACCCTGGTCTCTAATCAAGTCCTGTAAACAATAATAATTTAAAATAGTGTTTAATTTAAGTGTTTTCAGTTACATTTCAGAATCAATCAAGACTGATCAAATTGATAATCCATAGCCCTCACATGCTGTCTGCGAAATTAGTCACCTCCTCTGAATTACCAGTAGCAGTGGCTCTAGAAATATATTTATAACAACTCCTCAACCTTTCAAAATGAGTTGCTTTAGAACAGCATCTCTTAGTAGTAAAGTGAAATGTACACCGCCCGAAACAGACGCTGACATGAAAATATCGATTTGAACAAACAGTTGGCTCAGCTGCATGAAGAAATATTGAACCAAATGTTCCAGTTACACTGTGCGTGGCACAAATTATTTGCCCTGTCGCACGAGAAGAAGCTGGGACATCAATTTTCTGCACATCAGTCAAACGGGGTGCGTTTTGCTCTCTCCTTGTAACAAAGCACTACATTTGCATAGGCAGGCACACGCTGTTCTCCAAACTGCTAACTGCAGAGGGTTTGCTTCACTTGCAATCCACCGTGACCTGACAGCATCCTTCACAGAATAGCCAGACTAAAACCAAACCACACAGAGCACTTCTAAACAGAAGAAAATCAGAAACGTCTAGTGGTTTGCCTCTGTGCATCCATTCTCATCATCAAGAACTTCTTTCTTTCATTTTGATTCCACAATTATTCCCTTACAGGGAAGGGAATATCGCTGCACTGCTCCTGAAGGTGCTGGTCCTGCCTCTCAGCTGCATCACTGCCACGTACCGTACTCATACCTCTCTGTGGCTTCTCTCCTAGGACTCAACTAACATTTCACCTGTCACTCAGCTCACGTGCAGAATGGACTTTGGTGCTTCAACGTCCAGAGAGACTGCTCACCTGACAAATATCTAATCCCTGAGGAACACACCATGTCAGCATGTCCATGTCAGCAAAACTAGACAGAGGTGGTTGCAACCAACATTCTGAAAGGTGCTAGCTGGTCTTACACCTAGTACCAACCGTCATTATTTATAGTTCAGCATCCAGAAATCAAAACTGCAGGCAAAAAGTTCACTGCAGCAGTTTCTGGACGCTCCAAAAGAATGCTCACAACATATACTGTGCTCTTCAAATAACATTCAGTAAATTTGACCCTGGCTTACTGCAGTAATTTTCTTCAATGCCAGAAATATTACTTGAATTACAAACCCTAAAATTCCCATCTTGCACGTAAACACAGATGCTTAACACATCTAATTGTTTGCAAGAGTGATGACTGGCTTTCATGTTCTTACACTGTGGTATAGCTAGCAGCATGAGCCTTGAGCATGAGCAGTGCTTTGATGTAGAACATGTCTTTGAAAGGACAGGGTTCTCAAAGGTAGTTCTGCTTTTGGGTAATGAGGTATTTGCATTACAGCTCATCAGGGATTGGAAGGGACCTCGAAAGATGATTTAGTCCAATCCCCTGCCACAGCAGGATCACCTAGACCAAGTCACACAGGAACACATCCAGGTGGGTCTTAAACATCTCCAGTGAAGGAGACTCCACAACCTCTTTGGGCAGCCTGTTCCAGTGCTCTGTCTCTCTTACAGCCCTCAGTGGCAAAAATGTCTGTGAAGATTCCGACCGACTACTAAGGATCAGGTCAGAAACACTGACATGTACACTTGATAAATGTAAGGCACTGATATTCATAAGGGAAACATCAAATCTACTGTTCTGGATCAACCATTATTAATACTTACATCAATATTGACTGGCTCGATTGTATTGATGTGAACATTGGGAGCTGAAGAGGATCGGTCACGTTGCCCAAATTGATTCCGATGGTCTTCATCTGCTGGTCGGAGGGGCTGTGGGATTGGAATGGATTTTGAAGGAGAAGGACTAGGGAGAATTGGTGGTCTGAGAAACAAAGTCAAGGAAAAAGAGGATTTAGGTCTACAAATGGCTTCAAATGCTGCATAGTGGGTGTGGTAAGCCCTCTTCAACTAGAATAACACATACATTAAAAAAACCTGATCTAAACGCCTGCACAAAAACAATTTATAATGAACGACCTCTACTCCCCTATGATCAATCGCAACGACTCTCTGCTGCACAAACTACCTAATTACACGGCTGTGAAGTGTTCTGAGTTAAAGCACAAAGACCCCCGACACACTGAACTAAATGGGTAATAAATCCTGATCTGAAAAAAATTCACGTAGCCCAAAATGCACTGCAGACAAACACACATTCTATCGTTTCCACACTTCAGAGTTAACACAATAGGCTCTTTTTAATGGCAACCCACTGCAAATTAAAAAGGTTTAACATCTCACATCACCGCTACAGTCAGAAGATGCCACCAAACAAATTGTATGGAGGAGATTACTGCTCATTCAAGACTGAAAATTACATACTGGTCAGTCAATTAATATTCTGGCCAATATAACACAAGTTACTGATACTGAAAATAAACATGTCACCTCGTAACCTCAACCTTTAAGAAGTCATTTTGAATTGTGCAGCATTCTGAATGTTTACAACGCTACAGATTTGACTTGACAGCACAGAGAAGCCTTCTGAAGACATGCAAATGCTGCCAGTCATAAACACAGATGAAGTCTTTCGTTTATGGGAACTTGAATTACGTATTTAAAAGATAAAACATCTAAACCACTTGCTCTTCCACGTGTAAGAAGGCAGAATGGCACTACTTTGGCTATGTGTTTGTTCTGCTGAAGCACAATAGATTGGTGCTCATCTCTTACTCAAGTCAAGGCCGGTCGCCGTTAAGTCCAATGATTAAATTTGATGGGTATAAAGCAAAAGGTCAACGAGAAACATTTGTCAGTTTTGTCAAAGAAAGCTCTCTGGTAAAATACATGCGATATCTGACAAGAAGGCTTTCAGAATTTAAAGAAAACACAACTCCTAAGAGAGTAGTGGTGCTCCTGCCACTCAATTACTCATGGGGTGGTTATCATGCCCACAAAGGCAGTGCACAGGAAGAGGACCAGGACAACTGCTGCTCAGAACTGTTTTCTGTGGCACACATGTATTAGCAGGCTGGGTCCTAAAAGAGCAGCAAGGTACATACCAGGATGTGAGTTTCTGTTGCTCCTGTGGCCTTTGTCAACAGTTAACAGCAAACCTGCTTGCTAAATTCTTATTACGAAGGTCAATCTTAAGGTTGCTCTTAAGAAGGTCAATATTCTGACATATTAGAGGTTATATCACCTCACCTTGCATGTTTTCTCCTAGCCTCTTATAGGTGGGCATTATCTTAACAAGTAATTCTCAGTGTCCCAGGCAACAAGCTGATAAGAGCTGTCAAATCTCAGCTTCATACGTTATAACCTCCCCTGGCAGTATGACACAACACGCTTTTCACTTGGACTGAGTAGCTGGGGTAAGCACATTGTTCCCTTTTCATCAAGGCAAAACACAAAGAGGTGTTGTCAGGAGACCGGGTGAGCTGCAGACAGATGCAGAGTTGTAGCCTTTGTCAATCACACCAAAGGCCAACGTGCCCACGGACTTACTACTCTACAAAACTGGGTCCGTGGGAAAGAGGAAAGGAACTCAAGAGTGTAAATGTTACTTAATACACAAACAATTTAGTAAAATAATTTACAGTACCTCCAGCAAATGTTACTGTTGGCAATGACACCATTTCATTCACTTCACAAACGCAGCAGAAAATTTTCATACAGGTTTTCCTCAGTTTCCTCTAACTCACCGCTGTGCTATTTCATAGACTTAGCAACTGGTCTACTCAGGAGAGATTTTTCTTGAGAAGTCTGTTTGGGCTTCAGGATTTTTGCTTGGATTTTGACTTTGCAACTCTCTGAGAACTCACATTCACATAGCTTCAGTTACAGGATGTGTGCAAGCAGGTCAATTTTACATGTTCCTGATGTCACCACCCCTGGAGGTGTTTAAGGAACGAGTGGATGCGGCACTTACGGATATGGTCTAGCGGTTGGACACTAGGAGAAAGGGTTGGACTCTATGACCCTGGAGGTCCTTTCCAGCCATGATGATTCTGTGATTCTGGGCAACTTGGTCTAGCTGGTCCTGGTCTGGCAGGGGGATTGGACTAGATGATCTTTCGAGGTCCCTTCTAATCCCTAATGTTCTGTGATTCTGTGATTCCAATTTAATTGTTGTGCTACTCCATAGATACTACCAGAAAAAGTCATGTTTTAATTTCCCCATCTCTGCAGCATGGGAACAACCAATAATTCCAGGGATTTGGGGAAAAGGATAGCAATGTGAGTTTGTAACTACAAGCTAGAGAAGATCACTCCTACACACTCCCGGGAAGTCAGTCGGAAAGCACTGTGGGACAATCTGTAACAGTCACAGCTTCACAGGGATTAGTGTGTTTTTTGATACCATAGCTTGCTTTCACCCATGTTGGCTTGTGGATGAAGAACAACTGCCATGATTATCCCAACAGTGTTGCACTTACACCAGCTTCTGGGCCCACAGCAAAGCTTAGCGATGCTCTCCAAAAATTCCTGATAGCTTCATATACCAGGGGCTATTGAGAGAACCCGCACGGCTAGCTCGTTCGGCCTCCAAACAAGCATGTTTTTGCAAAGATGGTTTTTCTCAATGTTCTGATACTAGGCCTGTTCTACTCACAATACGTGCCAGGCTGCAGGAAGTTTGCTAACATTGACATGGAGTGGTCTGGAAAAGGTCTGGTGCCAGAATTTTCAGGGGGCAAAGCACATCGCCAAGTTTTTGGTCTCTTAAACACATGGTGTTGTAGTATTACTGTGATATTGCAAGACTGTCTTTGTTTCCTTGTCTTTTCAGAAGCTTTTCTAGACACTTCAGCTGAAGCAGAACCATCAGCGAACATTTGGAAGGCAGAAAGGAAGGCAGAGGTGTTTAATCACAGCCTGGAGCCTGCTCTAAGGCAAGGACTGGCAAGCCTCCAAGAATGGTACCAGACAGGCCCCTTTCTTCCTCAAAGTTAGATTAAGACTGTTGGAAAATGTTGTTTTTCCAAAGAGACAAGCTGTTGCCAGCCTGCTTACTAGCAGTGTTCTGCCTCAAGCAAAGCAGACACTATTGAGTTCAACCTGCCTGTATGTTACTCAAAGCCTGACCAGGCACCCCTTTACCACTCACTACACAAGGTACTTACCCTGCTACTACATCTCACGAGTTTGCAGAGTTTTGTCCAGTATCACAACATGGGAAGAACAGTTGGAAGTCACAAAAGACAACTTTGGAATGTCATGAAGAGCTAGTCTCTCCTTTCAACTACCTGTGAGATCCAGGGAACTAGGTTCACAGAAGTTCTGCCAAGAACCTTTGACAGTGCAATGAATGAAATGAATGCCGTTCACTAAACACGCCATGTTTATTATCAACGGCTGTTATCAGGGAGGCCGACGCTTAAATAGCTTCTGCCAGCTCAGTGCTGATTGTAACTAAGATGACTGCTTTGGCCAAACAGGGCAGTGCAAACACAAGAACTAAAATAGGGCAGAATACCTAATGTGAAGGCTGGACACATTTATATAAGGGGCTCAGAAACAGGCAAGTCCTCCCTTATCCTGCTGAGGAGCTTCTGTGACTTCCAGCTGCAAAAGCAAGAGGCTACAGGACTACTGCTTTGGGATGTTACACGTGAGCAAGGTGAAATGAAGTCCTCCAGTGTGTTTAGCAGCTTCTGCATCACGTTCTAAGGTTTTTTCCTTTATGTCTATGTCCTTTATGCCTGCTGTGGCATCTTCCAACTGTTTTTCTGCTTCAGTTTGGGCACAACGCTTCCTCTTTCAAGAGAGCTTCTCTGCTAAATTCAGTTCACACAGCACATGTCCAAGGAATGTTTTTCTGAAGGCTCTGTATTTGATGTTTTTAATAAATCTGCATCAGGTTTCTTGACTTTGATACACGTCCTTGAGTTACTCTTTCCTGGAGATTTGTTCTGTCTAGTGCTGGGTGGTGGCAGTGATCCTCTTCATAGGGAAAGGGTCCATAATCTTGGTTGGAAGTACAGGGGATGGAGGCTGTGATCTGATTGTACATAACCTAGATCTGCAGTGAACTGATGCCACCGGTATATCCCAACATCTAAAAAGGAGCAAGGCAGCTGGTCTGGAGGACACTAAAGCAATGTGTAAGCTACTCAAGTACTATGAGCCTGATCGACTGGGACGTGACATCCCAGAACTGGTGTCTGTTCACACCAATTCTGAAACAGAGGTATGTCACTTCGAGGCACATGAATAGTACTGCGATGACACAACCTAAAAGAATTTGTGAGAACATCGTTTCGGTTCACATTAAGTATAAAATCTTTCCAGTTTAGACCAGGTCTAAGCTATGATGCAGAAGAAATCAGTTTAACAGGCAAGGCCCCAGCTGAAGAGACACTTATGCACGTGTTTAACTTCAGTTCATCACTAATTTAGTTTTCATTCACATGGACTTGATCTCTTGGGTCCCTTCCAACCCCTAACATCCTATGATCCTATGAATGATACATCACTTCACTGAAGTAAAGCACAAGTGGCAAGGCAAGTCGGATCACAAAAACGTGGGGAGCGCTGCAAAGTGAATACTCTGAGCATTTCTAAGGCACACAGTATGGAAAGGTTAGCAAGAACAAGGTCATACCCAACAGAATCTGAAGGGGGCACGGAGGGGTACGATCCAGATGCTGGGGTGGTGTCTCCTAAGGAGGCCTCCTCCTGTGGTATGGGGTGATGTTCAAAGAACTTGGAGACAAACAGCAAACTGTGAGGCGAGAACAAAACAAAAACAACCTAACTTGTGCAAAACCCAGAAGCTTCACAACAGAACACTCAAAAGACTGAAAAAGAACCAAACCAAACAACCCACCCCAACTCAAAACCAAGCTCATTCCAACCAAACAATTGCTGATGGAATTCTAAATTGTAAAATAAAATCTACACTAACACAAGAGTCCACAAGATCTGGTAAAAATGTTATTTACACAGTTTAGTAGCGTTGGAAGGGGTCTTCAAAGGGCATTGGATCCAACCCTCCTGCTCAAGCAGGGTACCAAGTACTGAAAAGCACAACTGCCTAAAAAAAGACTCAGTCAATTACACAGAGCTGCATCCAGCTGGGTCTGAAACATCTCCAGAGAAGTGGACTCCACAGCCTCCCTGGGCAACACGTTCCAGTATTTAATAACTCTTACTGTAAAGAAGCTTTTCCTCAGACTGAGGTGAAACTTCCCGTGTTCAAGCTTGCATCCATTACCCCTTTGTCCTGTCTGACACCACTGAAGAGAGAGGATTCCTTTCTACTTGGCCCCCAGCCCTCATGGATTTATAGACAGTTACTAAATGCTTTCGTAGCCTTCTTTTGTGCAAACTAAAAAGTCTCAGTGTTCTGAATCTCTCTTCATAAGGCAGTTGTTCCAGACCCCCAATCACCCTCCTACTTGACAAAAGATCATGCCTTAGAAACACCTTTGCTGAAAGCAGCTTTTTAATCTTTTAGTGGGAATTGCAAACATCTGGTTTGTCAGGAACACTTGACTTAGAGGGAGACGTTTGCACTAATACAGAGCCAAACCCCACATGGACAGAACCAAGTTACCTATAAGCCCTGAGCACAAACTCTAGAGATGCCCAAGGAAACTGATTCTACCAACCAAAGCAGAACTTGAATTTATTCCTGGAGGAAAAACTAGCATTTGAACAGATTCCCGTTATATGAAAGTCTATTTAATAGACTTGGTAGCCTCTGCTGAATCTGATCAAATAGAACACAAAGCCAGTGTAACCAACAACCAACGACTTTCTCAACTAGATCAATAATTACATTTAAGAATAGATGGCTGTTTGGGACATTCTTACATTTTCTTTCCTAGGCAAACCCACTAAAAGGATTTCTTTTTGATCACTGTAACATCAGCTGCAATTTCACCATATTAAACCAGCATCTCTCACTGTTTCCAGTTCGAAGAGAATAAACCCCCATCTAAATCCACATCTGAACATTAGAAACAGAGCCCTAGCCATCACATAATAAAGGAACCAGTTTTGATTTCGAGCAACAACTGAGAACGACGAGAAGTCTGTGATACAGTCAAGTGCTCAGCCACCCCATTCATGCTTCAAAAAAAGCATTTCATAGTCCAGCAGAAGAAATATGAACTGCTTGTCTCAACTAGCTCAGAATGAACACGGATAACGCAGCTTCAGAAGAACAGCTCAACTTCTGTTCTCTTCAGATATTTCCTCTGACTTCCTGATTTGAGGTAAGACATCACTGATGCCTGTAAGCTCAATAAAAAGCTGAACTTCCAAACCAGTTGTGATTACTTACTCGAGTTGGTCATAATTAACACACATGAGGGGCACTTCTGTACTACAGCGCTGGTGAAACTTGTAGCCACACGTCTGGCATCGGAATCCCTGGAAAAGCAGCTTTCGACAGAAGTCGCAGAACGCTAACGTGAAGAATGTTTTTCGTACCTGTATCGTCAAAAATAACCACAAATAAATCAAACCCTTCAGTAAGAGCAGGGTATTTGCTTTTACGTCCCTCAAAAACTCCCTCTTTTTTTGCTGTCAGAGTTTTGTATATATGAAACAGATTTACATAAAAGACGGCCTCGTTTTTGAAATACTCTTCATGCATTAAAATCCTCTTTCGACTATTTCACGGAAGCAATGCTTCACTTTATCAGCAGCAAGGAAAACAGCAACAGATCTGAAGCAAAATGATGCACGACTACCATGCTAGAGAGAAACATGCAGAATTTGATTCAGATTTAATTGGATAAAAACCAAAAGCTGCTGAAAGATTATCTCATCTTCTACTTTTTCCAGGAGCCAAACGACATTTCTATCTGACGCTCCCAGGACTGGCAATACACACGTATCTATAGTGATCCTGCTCTGGCAGGGGCATTGGAGTAGATGATCTTTCGAGGTCCCTTCCAATCCCTGATGATTCTATGATCATAAAATCATTCAGGTTGGAAAGACTCTTAAGATCATCAAGATCAACCATCAATCCTACTCTACAAATTCCACCCTAAACTAGATCCCCCAACACTACATATTGAGTTGATGGCTGAAACGCAAACATTTAGCATCACAAAAAGGGTGAATATACAGGAGGAAAATTTAGTTTCATTTTCATATTTAGCCATTCTTGCCATAAAACCACATTTGAGTTGTATTACTAGATACACAGAAGATTAGGGATTGGAAGAGACCTCGAAAGATCATCTACTCCAATCCCCCAGCTGCCAGAGCAGGATGTAGGAATAAAAAATTCAGTGGGTTATTAGAAAAATGTCAAGGCTACTAGACTTTTATCTAACCAGCTACAGCCAAACCAGCTTGTTTGAGCAAAACAGTTGAAGCAGCTTGCTAATGGAAATTTGCTTTGAACAAATTGAAATAGAAGGTCTTTCTTCTGAACGTGACCAACGTTATTTCCAGGATTCTGTTTGTAGCTGGAGCAGTTTCAATGGTTTCTGTTTAGCAGCTTCCATTTACTTGGTGCCTTATCAGGTCAAAACATATTTGTGCACTAGCATCACTGATGATGTCAGCAGCGCTCTGGGAATAGTTAGTTCATTAGTTAATTGCTGCTGCAGAGCCAGCAGGGAGGCCCAGAATACATTTGATAGATACAGCAATACAAAAATAGTAGATTATTATTGCAGCTCTGCAATGCAGTGCTGATTTAAATCCCCTACATTTATAGATTTTAGAGGGTGTATTCCATCCAAATATGAAAGTTTTAAGGGTGATCAAGCGCTCTCTAACATCACTTATTTCAATTACAATTCCATCTAATTCACTTAAGCTATTGTGATTAAAAACTCCTTTGGCAACCCCCACCACAGCCCACAGACACAAAATATTATTCAACGTTCTCAATTTGAATTTGAAAGTACAAAGTTGATTTAACCCTCCAACAACAACAGTACGTACAAAATTGTGTGTCGTGAGCGGCACATTCTCCAAGACTTCCACATGCAGCTCCTCTCCCGTAAGCCAGGAAATGTCAGTGTCCCAGCCAATTGGCTTCTTCTCCCTAAAGCATAAACAAGCCTTTCATTAGCAGCAGTGCACAAAGCCCTTGCAGATCTCCTGCTGAACATACAAGCTCAGGTAGAAAGTTGTCTTGTGGGAGTTTGCTACCCAGTCTCTAACTGAAGGAAACTTCAACGGCAGGACGTGAAGCTCAGCACGCACCACAGCAAGAACAGCTGCTCTGGACAAGCACTGTGAACAAAATGCACTTCTTTCTATCAGCTCCAATAGCAGTCCTGGTTCCCCAAGGAACCAAGGTGACAGGTTCCTTTCTGATCAAATAAAATGCTTGCAAAGGTACCTGCTCCATAAGGATTCCCAAGCGATGGCTCATTTTGTGCAGTAATATAATCTATAAACTTTTCAGGGCTGGAAAAGACACTCTATATTCAGTTCAGAATCCACTATAACCAAGTCAAACAAAGCCCCAAGAGTTAAAAAGAAACCTAATTAGTATTTTTTTGGTTAGCTGAGGTGGGTGGCTCCCCCATCTCTCCCTCCCTCCCTCCAGCTCCCAGGCAGCACAAACCACAGCCCTGCCCCGACACTGTCGGAGGGACAGTGAACCAGTCCCCTGTTCAAAAAGTTTGAGGACCCCGCTCTATATCATGCACACAACTGAAATGCCTCTACCTTTTTCCTAAGAGTTTGCCATTCTTTTTAGACACCCCTTCAGGGACACACTGTTTGAGTGCAAAGCACTGTATCCTTCTGAACTTTGAAATCAACTTCCACAACACTGAATAGAATCAGTCGTACTGGGTAGAGAATCAGCCACACAGGGAGCAGAATCGACCACGCTGGGTAACTGCAAGAAGAGACTCTGTGAGCCAAAGCCATCATACAAAGCGTACCCGTCTTGTATTCTGTAAACAGCACAGCACTCAGGAATGAGACCTCTCATCATCAGAGCTTTCTTCAGGCTGTCTCGGACCGTCACTCCACATCTTGCTGGAACCTAAGAGGTCAAATATAAAAGATGATAATTAAAACAAGTTCAAATTTACTTCTCAACACCAGTGCAAGCAGTTTAGCACCCTCAAGTGCTAAAGCTTGCTTTTCATAATGCCTTACAGAACCTTACGGAAAATTTTATTGGTGAAAAGGATATAAGCAATCCAGTTCAGCCAGAAGAGACAATCACTCACTCACTCTGGTTGGAAAACACCCCTGAGATCACTGAGTCCAACCATCCACCCTACCTTACAAGTTCACCCCTCCACAAGCCTGTAGCGTTGCAGGGGGTTGTTGTTGTTGCCCAAGTGCAGGACCTGGCACTTGGCCTGCCATTAACGTTTGGAATGAAGTCTTGACCCAACTCCAAAAGTGACTTTCCAACTCTTTTCATCTTGAGAAAAGAGAAGACACATAGCTAATGACTACATAGCATCTATAAAAAGTTCAGGATGAGCTGTGAAATTATGTGGGGATACATTCCAAGTGGAATGAAAATGAAAGAACTAACTTGGCTTGCACTCAAAAGAACATGACGATAAGATGTAAACATTTTATTTTCTATTTCTAAAATAGAAGATAAGAATGCAAACAAATAAAACACAACCATAACTTCTATTTGCAACTGTACAGACACTTCTTATTTTAAAAAACACATTCCTCTCTTCTGTTTCGCTGTCTGAAAAGCTGAAATAAGGATGGGAAGAATGGAGAAGCATGGCCAAAGCAGCCAAACGAGGAACTATGCAAAGTAAAGATATTTTCCTTGCCTCTTTTTGAGCTACAGCCTATCTTCCAGGAATACCATTCTCTACCTAGGTGTGCCTGTGATTTCAGTGTACAGTGTCCAGCCACAACAGAACATAACCTGGTGACTAAGTGTAGTTAAGGTGTTGAGTATTAGTCACTTACTATTTCTAGAACTCAGTAGTGGAAGTATAAAACACTTTGGATGGCAGACACTGCAGGACATCTGTAATCATGAACAGCACCTCAAACCAAATAAAAACCCTAAGTCAGAGCCCTCAGCAGTCTCTTAATCAGCTTCAACTGGTTTTGGATCAGAGCCTAGTTTTCACTCCCTGCACTTAAATTTCTATGGGTATTTAAGGGCCCTATGTCCTACTTAAGGATGACAGTGAAAAGCAGCAGTCTATTTCAAGCACCTTTGTGAACACCACTTGAGGTTACACTATATATTGTGTTTCTAGAACTCAAACATATGATCTCTCAGAAGACAGCGATTAAAGGAATATTCTGCTTTACAATCTTCCTCTCATAAATATGGGAGTGCTTCTTACAGTTAATTTGTGCATTTCATCTGGTCAACATCTAAACATGTTAAAAAGAGCATCTCCTATTCATTCCTCTGAAAAACCCCACATCCAGTAGCATACTGTTTTATAATATTGACATTCAGCCTGAAGTGGCTTCTTTTTTTTATGCACTCCATCACATCTTAACAGGTCTTTTTATTATCTAAGTAGCTTATTCCCATGCTGGAAGTCAACACTGTGGCTTGTGTTAACGTGCAGGTCATTGCTCCACCATAAAACAGGCTTGTTATTAATAAATCCCTGGTATTAAGAGAGAGCCTGGTAGCACCTATTATTACCAACCTTGTAAACAACTCTCCACTGTAAAACTCATCCCTCTGTTGCTTAAGCATCTACCAAATTAATTGTTCATACTGAAACCAACTGTTCAGAGGGTAGTTCTGTGATCACCACCCTCACGCTCCCGACTCCCAGTCATGAGCTTATGTGAAGGGTGGGTGTCAGGAGGATGGAGCCAGGGGCTCTTCTCAGTGGCATCTAATGATAGGACAAGGGGCAATGGGTGTCAGCTGGAACAGAGGAGGTTCCACATCAATATGAGAAGGATTTGAGGTCCCTTCCAATCCCTAATGCACTGTGATACTGTGATATCTAGCACCACTTCATCAGGCAAGTGGCCATTCTCTGACTGAGCAGGTCATGTATTTGTTCTCTTTCCCCTCAGTACCACCTCATAACCTGCAGAGGGATCAGTTAGGTTGTTGTTGCAAACTCTGTACTGTGCTGCTTGTTAGTTGTACAACATTGACCAGGCTTGTAGGAATCCTGGGCCACTCTAGTAATCAACTCTGTGCTATAGCAATAATATAATAATTTGGTAAGACTGGGTAATAAAACAAAGCTGTAACTGTGATGACGATGCCATCATCATTCTGCCAAGGATCCCCAAAAGAACTGTCCCCTCAGTGCCACACAACAAGTCCTTCCTACCTCCAACATACATATTTATAAATAGAGTCAATTTTTTAAAGACTTTTACTAAATTCTCTGAGGATTTCAGAAGTGTGCTCCAGTCTCCCACACATGTCAGATCCAACCACAAGCGATTTCGATGGAGCAAGTGTTCTTCATGTCAAGGCTATTCTTCTTCTAAGTACAGCTCCCACTGGATTGAGGTAGAGACTCCACAGATGCTTTAGGTTTACCTTTCTAGCAACCTCAGTTACTTCACCACTGATACCCACAGTGGAGGAAGAAATCCAAGTACTGAGAGGTTGACAGACAGACCACAGGGAGAAAGGGGAACGGAGAGAGTCAGGATAGAGGTTCAGCATGACAGGAGGAGAGAGGCAGAAACAAGCTTAAGAGCTGGCCAGGAAAAGCATGTGTACTCTGGGAGAGCTAGCAGAAACCAACCAAGCAGGACAGGGGTAAGACAGACTGAAGAGCTAAATGAGAAAATGGGCAAGAAACTCAGATACAATGAACTACCATGTAGGGTAGAACTGGTTGAAACAGCTGAGGAGGCAACAGAAGCACAGCCTGAGCTGGAAACTTCCATGCTGTGATTAGGACAAGGAGCACGGGAGGGAAGGGAACTGCCTAAGAGAAGCATTAGAACTGAGATTAGAGTTGGGGATTGGTTCCAGCTCGGGCAGAAAACTTTAAAGCAGTAACTATTAGGAGAAACTAGGGTAGTAACATCAAAACCTGAATGAGGGAACCAGGCAAGGAGGACAAGCCAAGCAGTGGAAAGGCGGCCAGCATTAAGCAGAATAAAATCATAGGATGTATTGGATTGGAACGGACCTTCAAAGGTCATCTAGTCCAGCCCTCAAGGAAGGAAAGAAGAAAAAGAGAAGGAGCTTTGTGCTCACTGCAGACTACTTCTTCCAGGACTGATCCTCCATAAAGGGTGACAACAGTTACCTCATGAAGCAAAGATCTGCGCAATAAGCCTAGAACTTCCAACCCTACTACTTTACAGGAGTAAATGATGCCATTTCAGGTGATTCTTAAATGTTTTCTTTTTAGTTTTGTTGAAAAGACTTACAAAGTTAGGGACTTGCTTTTCAGGGATCAATAAAGTCAGAAAGGAAAGCTTTCAGAGCTTGGGAATGAGTGTTGCCTACAGCAACACAAGTGTAATAAGATTTAAAACACTGCATTAAGCATCTTGCTCCCTTGTCATTTACTATTCCTCAGCATTACTTTCCCAAGTCCCCTTCATTAAAATCAGAGCTATATTTATGCAACTTGCAGTTAGAAGCATTAATAGAATATGTTCTCTTCCCTGCCATTTGCAACAAGAGATACAGCTAAAAAACAGAGAACTGTTTTTTGAATGCTTTCAAAAATCACCAGGATCCCAAATCAGCATCACATTTAGAACATTTTCTTACAGAACTCCTGAGCAGAGAAACAGAAGGCTAAATGAAAAGAACTAAACGCTAGAATAAACCCCTGTAGTATTGATTAATCATTTTCCCAGACTGGTACAGTACGGTCTGTCGCCATCTGTGCATGCAACCCTTCAGCCCCCTCCTCCAGTCCCTGGTGTAGAGACACATCTCACCCTGAAAAGCATTCTCTAAAACCTTTCTCTTCTCCTCATCCTCTTCCCACGTGCAAATCGCAGCAAGAAAAATTCCACTCCAAGAAAGCGATTTGGATACCAACTCAATCTTAAGGAAAAACCCTCAAATGAATTCTTTCTTTCCAGCTAACAGACAGGTTCTCCAAAGCAGGTATTTCTCAACAGCTTCCTACTGTTCCCATCAGCTGACTGGAGGGCATGCAGCCCCATAGCATGGAGAGCAGGACCCCCCAGCATGGTGCAGCCCCTCAACCCACAAGGCTGCCTGGCAGGAGCTGCAGCTCCTGCACCGCAGACAGATGGGAACCAAAGCTGTTTATCAAACCAAAAGGGTTTATCAATTCCATTAGGAGCTTTGACAAGATTCCCACAGAGATTTTAAACTGAATGCCATCAGCATTTTGTGATCTAAATCAGTTCCCCATGAGAAAATGTCTGTCTACTCCAGAAAACACATCCTTAGAACTGTGACCTTGTAAACTGAACAAAGTTGGCCTTTTACTGAAACAGAGAACACTTAATATTATTTCAAACCCATTTTGCCTAGGTCCCCCCATTATCTTCTGCTCCCTCTGCTTTGTAACTGTGACATCTGTGGTGATATTAGGTTATAGGCTGGACTTGATCTCAGAGGTCTTCTCCAGCCTCAATAATTCTGTGATTCTGTGAATCTAAACATGTTCCACAACAGCAACCACCCAGAAACTCATACTGTCTGAGAGGAACTACTTCCAAATTGCAATTGCTAAGGGTTTCCTTTTTAAGTTACTCACGTATCTCAGATTTGTAGATCTCAGCAGGTTTAGGTGTTTATAACATTGTGAAAGCTGATTCAGCAAACAGATTTTAAAAGATAAGAGTGTGGAAGAGCACGGGCTATACAACCCTAAGAAATGCACACAAGCTGCCAGCAGAGACCGTAAGATGTGCTGCTCCGTGCGTAGCTTAACACACAGGAGGAAGTCACTTGCTTGTGCATCCTGAATTACAGAAACACTGGGATTGCAGGGGACTTTGAAAGATCATCTAGTCCAATCCCCTGCCACAGCAGGATCATCTAGACCAAGTCACACAGGGACGCATCCAGGTGGGTTTTAAACATCTCCAGACAAGGAGACTCCATAACCTCCCTGGGCAGCCCATTCCAGTGCTCTGCCACCCTCATGATATTGATGTGGAACCTCCCATGTTCCTGCTTACACCCATTGCACCTTGATAGCACTAAGAAGAGCCTGGCTCCATCTTCTTGACACCCACCCTTCAAATATTTATACACATTAATGAGGCCACCCCTCAGTCCCCTCCAAGCTAAAGAGATCCAGCTCCCTCAGCCTCTCCTCATAAGAGACATGTTCTACTCCACCATCTCCGTGGCTCTGCGCTGGACTCTGCAGCAGTTCTGGGTTGTTCTTCAACCCAATCAGACAAGTAGTGATTCAGGAAGACTCCAAAAGACAATCAAATTTGCAAATGCGAAGCCATAAGGAAACAGCTGAAAATTACTGTGAATTCCAAAAACTCTCAAAGCAGAGTCTTACTAACTCAAGAGATCAAACAGAACTAGAGTGCTTCATTTCCTCATTTCTTTCACTCACGTAAACTATTTTTACAGTCACTAAGTACTCACAACAGCGCTGCCGATATATATTTAGTACTGCAGCCACAAGCATTTAAGCAATGCATAATAAATCATTTATTTCTGTAAATCAGGTCATTCCCGATTCAGGAACAAATTCAGGGCCACATCCCTAAATAACTCTTACATCACTTTTCAAACACATCAGAGCACGAACTGGCATCGTCTCAGTCAGTTCAAATTGCTTCCTTATATCAGTACAGCTTCCAATATTTTACAGCAATGAAGAGACTGAAGAAACTGAGAAGCACTTCAAAAAACAACAACAAAAAAATCAATATAAAGGTATTCCCTGGAAGGTGAGAGGTGGAGGAGCTCTGAATATCTGCTTCTCAAAAGTAGCTGGCTGGTTCTGGTATTTTCTTAGCCCTGCACTGTAGTTCAGCTCAACGTAAGGTACATACAGTGTAGGTCAGAATGTTAGAAAGTCTGAATGGTTGAACTAAGTACAATACTAGGTACAATAGCAAGAATATTCCAAATAGTAAGGATTTTGAAACATCAGTTCAAAGTCTGATTTCCTCACCTCAACACATACACCTTGAAAGATGACATTTTTCCATGCCTGGTACCTGTACAACCGAAAAATGCCAGGAACACGCTCAGATTTCAGTGTGTTGGAGGAGAAACAGGCTCAGCTATGTTTTTGCCAGATCAGGAGCGTTGCCTCCTGACACGTTAGCTTTTTTGGTAAAAATCCAAACATCATAACTCAGAATCATAGAATCCTTAAGATTGGAAGAGACCTACAAGGCCATCAAACCCAATTGTCAAGCTGACCTCACCCTGCCCACTAAACCCTGTCCCCTGGTGCCACACCGACCTGTTTTTTTGACCACCTTCAGGGATGGCAACTCCTCCCTTCCCTGGGCAGTCTGTTTCAACCCCTGACCACTCTGTCAGTGAAGAAATTTCACCTCATGTCTCAGCTCAACGTTCCCTGGCACAACATGATGCTATTTCCCCTTGTCCTATCACTGGTGACTTAGAGACCAGCCCCCACCTCTCTATGACCTCCTTTCAGGTAGTTGTAAAGAGCAGTAAGAGCTCCCCTCAGTCTTTTTGTCTCCAGACTGAATCAACCCCAGTTCCCTCAGCTGCTCTTCAACAGACCTGTCCTCCAGGCCTTTCACCAGCTTCTTGTTTCCAATGGAAGTTCAACAGAATTTAGCTGTCTTATGAAGCTGCATCCATCCAATGCAGCCCATTTGGCTTGCAAACACATTGGTTACCAGCCCTCACTCACACCTCCTCCAGTGCAATTAAAGGGTCCTTATTTGCAGAACACACAAGGCCTGGTTTATATATCAATACAGAAGTATCTGCCCAGGAGTAGAATACTATCACCAAACCACAGCACAACAAGCCTGCTACACCCAGTCAACAACAGCATCCACACTCTGCTTCTTCATACTTTCATGGGATAGGTGCTAGTCTGTGTTCAGGACACTAGTAATTTGTAAGGTGATACTAGACAGCAAGATCACCATCTCAGAAGTTCTGTTTACTTGGTCTAGGTGGTCCTGCTGTGTCAAGGGGATTGGACTAGATGATCTTTCGAGGTCCCTTCCAATCCCTAATGGTTCTATGATTCAGGGAGTGCACCAATGGCTCAGATTGTGAAGGCTGACAGTAGCCCTCTATTAACAAAAAGTTTGGAAAAGGCTGCTTCAGACTTGAAAGAAGTACTCATGTAGAGCAAGAGAAAACAGCCTCAAGTGGCACCAGGGGAAGTTTAGGTTAGACAGCAGGAAAAACTTGTGTATTGAAAAGGTCATCAGGCCTTGGAACAGACTGCCCAGAGAGGTAACTGAATCACCATCTCAATGTGTTTACAAGTCATTCTAGACATGGAACTTAGAGTCATGGATAAATGGTGGGCTTGGCAGAATAATGGTTGGATTCAATGATCTCATGGGTCTTTTCCAACCTAAACAATTCCATGATCTAGAATTGGCTATACATGGGGATCACAACCCTGGATCTTGAAGTTTCTGTTCAAGTGACAAGTCAGCTGGCTACTCTCCAAACCAAACCCAAACACATTAGAAAGTTAAGGTACAAAATAAACAAATCTTCCTAATAGGTCAGAACCAGAGTCTACCTGTGCAGCATCCCCTCTCAGATGACTGCACTGCAAATGCTTTAAAGGCAGAGGGCCAAGAAACAACAACAGGAGGGCTACAATTCACACTCCTCTCTAAACTGTTCCTATTGATCCTAAAAACAGACTGATGGTTTTGTCTTGGGGTAGCACACATCTTCTCCACCAGTACTAAAGCTTTCATTAGTTTACTGAAGCAACACAAGAAACTCTGAATTTAAGTTCAACTTGACATGGAATTAAAAGATGTCTTCCAATTATGTCAGGCTGGGGACTTGAATTCTATTTCATCAAATGCCTGCTCAGCATCATGAGGTAAAAGGAACATACTCCAACAGTATCTGCCACAGTCATTCTTTACTCTCTACAGACAGACCTCCCATGTCTTTGAAATCACTAAGCTCTCTCCTCACTTTAAGAATATTCTTAAAAAGCAGCAATCACTGTTGCAAGAGGCATTCCAGATGACAAGCCATCAATTTTATAACACTAAGTTTCTGATATTGTTTGACTTGGCCATCTGAGGCTGTGTGTCAATAAAACTGAAGTAGATTAAATTATTATGCTTTCAACACGCAGTACTTTTAATTTACCCAACTCTGAGTATAGCCTGCACGGTGGCTAAGTATCACCCAGCTGCTGCTTACTCTGCCCTCACTGGGATGGTGGAAGAGAAGTTGAAAGACAAAAGCAAGAAAACTCTTAGACTGAGATAAAGGAAGCTCAATAAATGAAGAAAAAAAAGAGGGGGAAAAATCCTAGCAAAGCAGTAACAATCACTCACCACCAGCAGACTGATCTTAAAATCATAGAATGGTTTAGTTGGAAGGGAAATGATGATCATCTAGTTCCAACCCCCTTGTCATGGACACGTTACCCAGAGCCCCATGCAGCACCTTAAACACTTCCAGGGAGGGGCACCCACAAATTCTCTGGGCAACCTGCTCCAGTGCCTCATTACCCTCATAGTCATTAATTTCTTCCTAAGATCTAATCTGAATCTATCCTCTTTCAGTTTGAAACCATTCCCCCTTGCCCCAGCACTAGAGTCCTTCATATAAAATTCCCCTCCAGATTTTCTTTAGACCCCCTTCAGGTACTGCTGTAAGGTCCCCTCAGAGCCTTCTACTCTCCCAAGCTTAACCACCCAACTCCCTCAGCCTGTCCTCATAGGAGAGGTGCTCCAGCTGTCTGAACATCCTCTTGGGCCTCCCTCCTCTCAATTTGCTTCAACTCATGTCCAGTCAGACCCTGAACAACAGCAGCTTCGGAAGAATCTCCTATCTGTTTTATTACAGAGGATGATGCTATATAGCATGGAACATCTTTTTGGTCTATCTGGGTTAGCTCTCTCCCATCTGAGGATCTCCTCCTCAGCGTACTTGCTAGGAGACACGATAAGCAGCAAGGGAAGGCCTTGACCCCATGATAAGCAATCACTGCTCATCAGCAGCTAAATCACTGCTATTTTGGTCACCAGAGTAAAGCACAGCACTGTATGAGCTGTTGTGAATCAAAACAGCTCCTCTCAAGTTGGATCCCAGTTCAGTCTACTGTAGCCCTGCTGCTCACCTTGCTTTCACTAAACACCTCCCAAAGACACATCCTTCAGGCTTTCCCAGGCATGAAGGATTTGCTCATGGCCACTGTAAAGTCTGTTTCATTGTACAACTCTTGTGACATCCAAAGTCCTCCACGGTGACGTTTCTTCCCAAGTAAAACTGGTAATTTAGTCCCTATTTGGAATTTGCCTTTGGCAACAGGACGGGTGGGCCAACAGTCCTCCCTGATGACTTACATATCACACAGATTTTAAACAATNTCTATTTGGAATTTGCCTTTGGCAACTTCCTGATGACTTACATATCACACAGATTTTAAACAATCTATCAGGTTTACTTGAAGTGAGCTACCATTCAGCTTATTCCACCTGTCTTCTGCCAGCCTGTTCATGTGATGTGTAAAGTACTCAACCACTCAGACACACTCAACAAGCACTCATTGGCACACGCTACGAGTCAGCTCAGTTTATGCTGGAACATGCTGCAAATCAACTCAATTTATGCTACATGTTGGACACGAGAATTCTTTCCTGTTTTTCATTAGAAACACCTCATCATGTTAAAATGTGTGCAGCTAAAAGCAAGAAACTGGTTAATTCAGCTGCCTGAATTCTCCTTAGACTTGATAGGTGAAACTGGTAGGACTACTTGAGTGCCTCCAGAAATCCAGAGGTTCCTACTCAATGAGCTTCAGGCACCAACTGCATCAACTCCAGAAAACTAAGATGCAAACCTTAAAGTCAAAACATGCATCGAGTGCCAGATTTAAAACCAGAATGTTTGCAGGAGCCCATGATGAATTAATATATGCTAAGAATTTAGGGGAGGTAAAAATATCTGATTCTTCCAGTCTTCATGACTGCAGAGAAGACCACATGATTGCTTGTCTAATTAAAAGGCAGATGCACTAATTAAGCAAGGTGTGACAAGAATGAGAAACCTGAAATAAGTTGTCCCCACGCACAGTGCTTACAATCGTGTTTAGCTTCTGTGAGTCTCAGGAATACAAATTCTCTCTTTGAAAAGCTGGGTCTCATATCTGCATTTGGAGAAGGCTCATGGACTTTCTAACACACCTAGGACACCTGCAGGAAGCATACCACACATAACCACAGTGGAAAAGGAATTTACTGCCCCAGATATATCTTTAGATTTTACACTAATTACCTGTAATTACTCCTAAAAAAAAATAGGCAATATTTTGCTTCATTAAGAACAACCGAAACCCCACAGGGTCTTCTGCAGCTGAACACAATAAAAGAAAACTACCTCTAAAAATCCAAGTATTACTTTTGGTTTGGAAGCTGCCACAGGAAGCTTTTCAGACCTTGTGGTGCATGAAAACAGTAAGTTGATCCTACCCAAAATCTGCAGACAGCTGAAGTATGTAAAGGCTCTCTAGGCTTTCCCAAAGCAGGAACAGCAGATGCTATTTTTTTGCCTCCTTCCCAATTCTGCTGTCACTGCTCGGACTACCACAGACAGAAATGAAATTCAAAACTATCTAATCCACTCCTTGCTCACTTCCTTACAGAGAAAAAGCAGGCATGGGAGCTGAGAGAAAGGACCCTATAAACTCACTGTGCAGAGCAGCAGACACTCCTTACTACCCTTTCATCTCTATCAAGATGGTCAAAGGACACAAAGCAAACACTTCCTCTAGAAGCTAGCAGTTTGCAGCAGACAGAAGCAGGTCACATACAGACCAAGAGCAAGAACCATCATTAGAATCATTATGGCTGGAAAGGATCATCAAGTCCAGCAGCCCTCATGCTAACAGCTAAATGCTGAGGCCCTAACCCCTAGACCATGGCCTCAAGTGCTCTAGCTACTAATTATTGAAATACCTCCAAAGATGGTGACTCCACCACCTCCCTGGGCAACCTGTTCCAGAGCCCAACCACTCTCTCAGTAAAGAGCTTCTTCCTAAGATCCAATCTAAACCTCTCCTGATGCTTTTCAATTACCCATCATTTCTTACACCTAAACCCTAAGTTTCTGCTCTCTTTCCATATTCCAGCAGCCCAGCGTTCAGGACTGCTCATTTGCTTTCAGGCTGCTTCTTCCCACACTAAGCACTTAGCTGGGAGAGGTTTCTTGGGTAATCAAAACCATTCAAGGCTGCTAATGTAAGCAAGGTGTATGATCTTGTTCATGAAGCACTTGAGTTAGAAGCCCTTCCACTCTAGTCTTCTTGCCTACTAGAAGATCACTACACCACTGTCCCTTGTCCTATCACTAGATGCCACTGAGCAGAGCCTGGCTCCATCCTCCTGACACCCACCCTTCACATATTTATCAATATGAATGAGGTCACCCCCCAGTTTCCTTTTCTTTTAAACTGCCTAAGTCTTACTTCAGACCTTGAGATATTAGTAACAAAGTGATGTAATAAGTGAAATTCATAATTTTAACTGTGTTGTCAGCTTTCACCGAGGAAGGCAAAACTGCAATAGTCTTTTACTGGGAAATGGGAATTTTTAACTTAGCCCAAGACTACCAGTTTAAAATTGGCAGACATGCCAGAGATGCCAGGTGTTCAAAAAACATCTTCCCCCAAACCTTCAACGATGAAAATAAATACAATAAAACATCACACAACTACAAGCAGTCCCTGAAAATCTTGGGCTATGTGTAAAAACCATGTTCCTGCAAGCTCTGTACTCAGAAAAACATTCATGCTCAATGCCTGAACTCCTCCTCATCACTCCAGGGTGGCTGTAAGCCTGCTGCAACGTTACACTTCAAGGGCATCTCTCCCAGCTGCAGGCTAGGTTGTAGGACATGTTTTATCTGTAACAGGGTCATGGGAGGTGGGGGAAGACCTAATGGTACCATGTATTTTCACAAGCAATCTCCTTGCTACTTCAGCTCGCCACATCCAAGGCTATCGTGTACACTTGAAAACCCTGAACCATCACCACAGCTATGCAAGCAAATAGCTCATTCAGTGGGCACAAGTGAGGCACTACAGGTCTGTTTTTAAAGCCAGAGATTAGGAGGTAAAGCCACGACATGTGCACCACTTCTCTGTCTACTGAGAGAGCAAAGTAGTTCTAACTCAGCCAGTCATCTCGCTGCTGAAAACTGCTGTGTGGTAGCCCATCATCTCACCACTTGAAGGTAAAGCTGCTCTGGAAGCCACAATTCTTTCTGAACTGGGTTTACTTCTAGGATTTCCTTAGTTTTCAACAGACCTTGTAGGTTTAAGAAATTCTGAAAACAGAGCAACCACACTAAGAGTTGCCATACAAGAAATTGCCAACTTTCTCATTAGCATGAGCTCTCCTTCAGAGAAACCAACTTCAAGACTGGTATCTCCAACACTCAGAGTTCCTATAAGCACTATCTCCCAGCTCTAAAACAGATATAACATACTAGGTCCACCAAAAAAATTCAAACTAGTAACATAAATAGATGCAACCAATGTGCCAAACTGAAGTAAATCCAGCTCTCTTCCCGAGCCAAAATCCAGCCATTTGCGTTATCTGCTGACCAGACCCAGTCATTTAATTCCAACTCTGTATTTAGAACCAGAATTTAAACCAAAAATAGGTCTTTCCTGGAGCACACTTCCATTTGATGCAGAGTGTATGAAATGGAATCCTGGTGACCTGAGCTCGCAGCCAGCAGGTCTCCTACGTGCAGCTTATGCTACCCTACACCTGCGGGCAATCGCCTGCTCCTTGATGTAAGGGCATCGACAGACGCACCTACACCAGATGTCAGACTAAAGGGACTTGCACCTTCCCTCCACTACTAATCTGTCTCCTACCGTTTGGTCATTTATTTATTACCACAGCACAAGACCAGAGATTTTCCTGAAGCTCTGCTCTTAGCCTCCTACATTTAGCAAGCTAGAAACAAACCGCAGGTCTAGGCTGGCAAGGCAAATAATCTTCAGGCTCCAGGAGAGCTAGAGACAGGAGCAAGAGCTCTCCCTGACTACAGCCAGCTTGAAACACATTCTCCTCCTGTAGTCAGGAAAGAGCATCTAGATTCACTGCTGAAAAAGCCCTCCTATGGCCCTGCTGCCAGTCACTCAGTACTGCTGCTAAGTGCTACAATTACCCCATCAAACTACAGCAAAGACAGAGCAACAGGCAAGCTAGCGCTCTTGAACCTCATCTCTCTGGCTAAATTAGCTCCTGACGAGCGTGACTAATACCACAAACGTTGAATTCACCAAAACCTCCAAAGCTTGGGGATAAAAGTGAGAAGAAACATTAATGCAGCAAAGCAGTCTGATGTTTTTGAGCACTGCATGTGATCCCTCACCAGCTAGTGGAGCAGCAACAGGTATAAAAACACATCACAGACCACAGACTCATAGAATGGCTGGGGGTGAAGAGACCTTTGAGGTGATCTACCCCACGCCCCCTGCCACGGACACCTCAACTAGACTTGGTTGCTCAAGGCCTCATCCAACCTGGCCTTGAACACCTCCAGGGAGGGGGCAGCCACAGCCTCTCGCAGCAATCAATTCCGCAGCCTCTCCACCCTAGTACTGAAGAACCTTTGTACTGAAAATTCCCAAGACCTAGTCTAAACCTACTTTCATTCAGTTTAAAACCATTTCCCCTTTTCACAAGGAAATCTAGCAGCAGGAAAAGTCCCTCTCCAGCCTTCTTGTAGGTTCCCTTCAGGTATTGGAAAGCAGCTATAAGGTTCTCTCCACAGTCTTCTCCTCCCTAAGCTGAACAACCCCAGCTCCCTCACCCGATCCTCATAGCAAAGGTGCTGCAGCCTTTGGATGATCTTTGTGGCATCCTCTGGACTCACTCCAACAATACCATGTCCAGACAGTTGGGTACTGGGCCCAGTACTGTATCACCAAAAAGTCACTTGCCTCTTTTTTTATAACTTGCAAGTAAATTTACATGTTCAGAAATACCTTTAACTTGGGGAAATACACACAGTTGAACACAAACATAAAATACAGCCCTTGCATAAAAATGTGACAGTATAAATCAAACTACTGTTTATATAATGACCCTGTCACAACAGAGCTCAAATCTGTAAACAGCCTTACCACACTGTTGGAAAAGGACTGAGGAGGACGTAAAATAAGGAGGAAAGGAGCAGAAGAGAAATACTGCAAATGAAGGTAAAATAATAAAGAGTAGAAATACACTATATGGCTCTGAGAGGAGGAAGACATAACACACAGGTCATTCAGAAAAGAAAATGCATGGAACAATGCAGGAAGCAATATACTGAGACCCACTGCAGGAGAGAAACAAAACCAACTTGTGGGACAACCCCATCGCAGGAGCTGCAGCAACAACAGCCAGTCGGGGAGGGGGAACAGAAGACATGAATAAACCAGAGTCTCCGTATTTCACAGGCTCAGGCTCTGTGCCCAACACTGTACACCTGCAGAGTGGTCACTGTTTACATCAAATCCCTATCCTCTAGGTTGAAAGCCAAATAGTACTTTCCAGCTTTACCAGTATCTTTAACAGCTGCCCTTTAAATCTGTTGTTCCCACTGAACTCTTACGTTGATTTGGGAGAGGGGAATGGATGTAGGGATGGGAGGAAAGCAGCAGGGAAAGTGAGAGGACACATTTCAGATGCCCAGAACTACTCCATTTAGGTTTCTTTCTCTTTGCCAGCTGTTAAGTTTTCACAAGGAGTCACAGTCCAGTGCCAGGCAACACCTGACTGACTGCTATGAACACCAATGGCTTCAGAGAGGCACTGGCTGTCTCTGGAAGCACAGCTCTCCTGACCGAGGAGCGTGCACTGCCTCAACAAAACAGAGCCTTGACTGTGGCAATGTCACACATCACAGTTTGCAGTTGTGCTCTTCAACAGCCCAGATCAAGGCTCTCCAGTTCACAGCTTACGACCGATCAAAGAAATCCTACCTACAACAAACAATTACAGAGTCAGCAAAAAATCACTTCTTCCACGATGCCAGGAATCTCTGTAACACATCTACACTAATAGAGTTTGCAGGCAGTGCTTCTTGCTTCTCGTAACAGCAACCCTGTTCCTCCTCTTCCCAGTTCTCTATACAAGGTCCAGTAGCACCAGGTTCTCAGCACAAAACACTCATCACAATGAGAGGGGAGGAAAAAACCAAAACACCAAACTAACTGCTTCTACACAAACTTGCTCAGCTACAGAAGGCTAGTACTTGCTCTAAACCATTCACTGCCACTATTAACTTTGACAACAGAGAAAACACTTCCCTCAGTCTTGCCCTGTTAGGCTGGTCAGTAATTGTGTACAGAAACAGAGCTTCCTACTCCCTCCTCATCAGTGTAAAATGGTAGATCACTATCTCTCCAAGAAAGCTGATTTGAGAAAAAATATTTCTCAAGGTAACTCCATAAAACTCTCAAAGTTTTCTATTTTGTGTTGTTGCTGTAGTGGACATCTTCTCCTTAATCCTGTAGAAAACACATTCCACACCACCAAAGCAGCTGAGCATGACAGAGCACCGACAGTCACCATGCTGCTTCTTTGACCTCCACACAGGTACTCTTCCTGGTGCCCCAGTTAACCTCTGCATGCAGAGGGGGCAAGACACAGGACATATTGAGGTGACAAGTATGTGAATAGAAACTGACTCACCACAGTCCTTTGCTTGTTGGGCAGGAAGACTCTGACAATAGGCTTCTGTGGAGACTTAGGGTTATTCCGTGACATATCAGCAGGGTTTTGATAGACTGAAAGCGATGAAGGTGCTACAGAGAGGCTAGAGGAGGAAGATGATGCAACTGTATCTGTTGAAGCCGAACTGGAGACCGAGAAATCAGTTCCATTCCCCATGGATTCCAGTAACTGTTGTTCTCTCTGCTGTAGAGCATCTAGTTTGCTGGTGTACTCTTCGTAAGCCTGTGAAGGAAGAGCAGCTATTTTAATGATGCAGTAGCCCCAGACAAAAATCTAAATTCAAAATGAACACAAGACAAATACACATCCTAAACTAACGCAAAACATGCCAGGAATACAAACAAAATGGTCAATTTTTCAACAGGACACAAAGAAGAAAGGGCTTTCAATTCTTTACATCAAATCTTTTGAAACAGCAACTCATTTTTAATATAGATAAACGAGTAAGTGGATAAAAGAATTAAGTCACAGTTCCAAAGCACCTGCACTAAATAGTTCAAACTAATAATTCAAAACTACTTTAAAGAAAGCAGTCTTTAACAAATGTTGTCAGCTGCACTGCCCAATTACTGTGCTACAGCTAAATATATCCTTCTGTTGGAATGACAGCTCAATACATCCAATGCCATAATTAAGAGAAACGCTGAAATCTGCTTTTTACCATCTGTACCTGAAACGCTCGCCCAGCTCATCGCTCACCATCTTTCACCTCTAGCCCCACATCCTTCCACACCAGACAGTGCACAAAGGGCACAGTGCCCTTTAGTTTGGTTAGAACCCAAGTACGTCTGCCTGATTAAAGTCATCAACATGTTAAAGTTATTCTTTCAAAGAATTTTTGACACCTCTATGAAATTCATGTTGTCTTCCACCAAATTAATGTAAAACTCCATTACACATGAACCAGATTTCTTACACAGAAAATCCATTATGATAACGTTCATTTTTATTAAACACAGCCAAGTTAAACATTATCAGCAAAGTCCACATCAATATGAGAAGGAACTTCTTCCCAGTGAGTGTCCTAGAGCTCTGGAAGGGGCTGCCCAGGGGCGTTGTGGAGTCTCCTTCTCCGGAGACATTTAAAACCCACCTGGATGTGTTCCTGTGGGACTTGGTCTAGGTGATCCTGCTGTGGGAGGGGGACTGGACTAGAAGATCTTTTGAGGTCCCTTCCAATCCCTAATGTTCTGTGATTCTGTGAAGATCTTTCAAACCTAACATCTAAGCAACAGGGAACAGAACTTCCTACTTCATTCTCCCCTCAAGACCAAGACCTAGACCAAGCTAGGGCTTGTTACAAAGGGTATTACCAGAGCTTTAAAAAACTCAACCAACTCAGCTTTCCTCAAGTTTTCTGTGGCTAACATGTTGCTAAATGAAATTATAGGAGAACTGAACCTACTTGACCAAAGTTTTGCACAGTCTAGGGTTTAGTACTGCTGCTACAAATACTACATTTCACCACACACTTATTTCTCCAGGGTGTATGTGCAGAGTCACCTAACCCAAGCTGGTTTTGGACAGACCTGTGCTCAAAATCTGCAGTGATAACAAAGTGAACAATAATCTGACAATGAGGACTAAGAAGGAAAAAAACACCCCATTTTAATGACTGACGGTAAACATCAACATTTCCAATTTTAAATTTTATGGGTTCATTTTCAATAAAAATGGACATAAGTTGCAGAAAATGGAGACTCAAAGAACCAGAGCAGCTTTGCCTGCAAGAGATCTTCAAGATCATCAAGTCCAACCTTTTCCCAGCCCTATCAGCACCACTAAACCCTGTCCTCCAAAGCAATGTCTACCCTTCTCTTAAACACCTCCAGGGTTGGGGACTCAACCCCTTCCCTGGGCAGCTGTTGTAGTGCCTTTCAGGAAGAAACTCCTGCTGGCATTCAATGTGAACCTCCCCTGGTGCAGCTGAAGGCTGTTTCCCCATGTTCTATCACTGGCCACTACGGAGAACAGACCAACCCCTTCCTCTTTACAACCTCTTTTGAAGTAGCTGTACAGAGAGCAATAGAGTCTCCCCTCTACCTCCTCTCCTCCAGGCTAAACAGCCTCAGATCTCTCACCTGTTCCTCATATGACACAAACTACAAGAAATAATCTTTTAAAGACTGACAATGACTACAACTTCACAAACAGATCCCAAACTCAGAGACTTAAACCCCAAATACTGTCTGTGTAGCCCAAAAAGTAAATGGAAGGGTTACCCAGTAATAACTCATAGCATCTTGGGGCTCTACAGTAACATGAGGGGGTCTCATACTCCTGTAAATTCCAGTAAAAGTGTGTCAAGAATTATTTGCAGCAAACTAAAGTGAAGGCTCATAAGCTGTTACCACTGCAGCAACAGTTTTCTAAATACTTACTTCCTTTTCTCATGAACGTTGCAAAACACTGTCCGAACACACGCAACATCACCCTGCTTCCTTGTGAGACTTGTGGGCATGGTTCCCTCACCAAATTACACGCATCCTTCAAACTGTTCAATCCTACAATGTTTACACTGGCAGCTTAATCTGACGCTGCTGCAAACTCAGCATCAAATGATTTATCTTAATAGAATAAACAATGAGCATGGAAAGCTGGGGGCTGCTGCTGGCTTCGGGTTCTACGCTGCTACATTGCGCAGGCAAAGCTCTCTTCCTTCTTTTCCTGGAGACAAAAACTCTCAAGTATGAGACTTACTGTTACAGCAGATGATCTCGTAATAAGACATAATGGAACTAGAAATGCACCAGGAGACTTAAAATATTTTATCTTGTTTAAAAAAAAAATAAAGGAGCACAAACAGAACAGCTCCAATAAGATCTCATTTTCACAGGGTTTACGTGCTCTGGTTTCAGCTGATGACTAGCACCAGCAGATCCTACAGAGCCAACAGCACCAAGTCAAAAAGTGGGATAAGTCAGTGGGGTTAAACAGTGTGGCCAGCAGGAGTAGGGAGGTTCTTGTCCCCTTGTGCTCGGCACTGGTGAGGCCACATCTGGAGCACTGTGTCCAGTTTTGGGCACCTCAATACAAGAGAGATGTGGAGGTGCTGGAGCAGCTGCAGAGGAGGGCAACTAAGTGAAGGGCCTGGAGAAGAAATCTTATGAGGAAAGACTGAAAGAGCTGAGGGTCTTTAGTTTGAAGAAGAGGAGGCTGACAGGAGACCTCATTCCCCTCTACAACTACCTCAAAGGTCACTGTGGAGAGGTTGGTGCTGGTCTCTTCTCACAAGCAATTAGTGATAGGACAAGAGGGAAGGTATTCAAGTTACAACAGAGTAGGTTTAGACTTAGGATCTAGGTGGTCCTGCTGTGGCAGGGGGACAGGGACTAGATGATCTTTCAAGGTCCCTTCCAATCCCTAATGTTCTGTGATTCTGTGACAGAGGAAAACACGGTTTCTCCCTTCTCCCTGCCTCCTAAAACATCTCATTAGAAATGTAGTCTAAACTTCAGCAGATCAACTGGTTTTGCCATAATCTGAGTTCATTCCTCAATCAGTTTTAAGTATGATCCACCAAGAGAAAGACTCTTAACAGTCTAAACTACTGGTCTTTGAAACTGTTTCTATTTAAAAGATGTCTGACCTTTTAGGCTGTTGATCAAATGCAAATCCCACTAAGTTAAATGGGAGCTGAAGATAGACAGTTGTATACGTCACGATTTCTCCATTTAGCAAGACTCCTAAATCTGTACTTAGTCTAAGTTTAGATGCTCCAGTTTTGGTCCAACATACATGATCAGCAAGTGTTAGGAGTATAAATAAACCTGAACTTCCCCAGAGAACTGCCACGCTTCCTGGTGGCTACACCCAGAATTAGCATGATCCTGGGATCCACTAAAACAACCGGAGATCCAGCAAGTGAGATCTGTTCCAGAGTGGATCTCCCTGCTGTTCCAATAAGCACAGATCAGCAAAGAGGTTACCTGCTTTAATTAATGAATTCCTCCTGTGTGGATTATTGAGATGTAGAGAAATAAGGAATGAAATAAAAAATAATCACAACAGTCAGGCACAAATATAGCTCTACCCCCACAATTCTCATTTTAAGTGTCTTTCAAGAGTAGGAGCACAAAAGAGGATGACTCCTTCAGGGCAATACTAGAAAGCTGACTGATTTTTAGAACCTATTGGGATAACTGCCAGTGTAGCTATGCACTAGCATAGTCTTTTATCATGTGAGGAGCCCAAACAATAAGGATCACAGAACATCAGGGATTGCAAGGGACTTTGAAAGACCATCTAGTCCAATCCCCCTGACACGGCAGGATCACTTAGACCAAGTCACACAGGAACATATCCAGGTGGGTTTTAAACATCTCCAGGGAAGGAGACTCCACAACCCCCCTGGGCAGCCTGTTCCAGTGCTCTGTCACCCTCACTGGGAAAAAGCAGGTGGTTTACTCCTGTGGTGTTAACTGAAGTAACCTACAGGTTCAGGATGTAGCTTCACACCACATGAGAAACTACTTAAACACAAACAGGCTAAAACTGTTCCATCAAGTTCTCACAGACGAAAAGTTCCCAAATAAGACTGAACACCCCACTATGAGTCAAGGACGCACAACGTGTTTTGGAAGTTTAAATAAGAATGGCTTCCTGAACAGTCATTAAGAGTCCAGAAAGGCTAACAAATCTGATTAAGTTACTTAAGTATGATCTCTCCTTTTCTAAGCCTGAGCTCACTGCTTTTGGCCAGTCTGGTTCTGTACTATTTACAAACTGAAAAGGGTTGTATTTTGTGACAACGCTAAGCTCTTTAGTCTCCTTTCCTGAACTCAGGTTATCCTTTTCATCACTTTTTTGTTGGTAGAGACAAAATGAAGTTAAGAATTCAGTGGCCATTACAGAAGAATAGACGAGTAAGCAACTGCCTATTTTAACCACTTCAACTACTTGAAGCAGTTCCCAGTATCTCTGTGGTAAAGATTGCCAATATTTACAATGCTCAGACAAACCCTTAAGAAATGGGTTATTCTGCAGTGAATCATAAACTGTATTTTGGGAAACAACACTTCAAGGACAGATATAACACAGCAAAAAAAAAAACCAACTATGTGGGAAGACAAATCATTGATGTTTTCAGCTGCTGTGATACACAGCGCTTTCAAAAGTGTGGCAAAACCCACTGAGAAGCTCCTGCAGCCTCTTCTCCTGAAGAAAAATGCTGTTAGTGGTATTTCTGTGTCCACTGAGCCATGCAGTTACTTCACAGAATCACAGAGATCCAGCTCCCTCAGCCTTTCCTCATCAGGGAGGTGTTCTACTCCCTTCATCATCTTCGTGGCTCTGTGGTGGACTCTCTCCAGAAGTTCTGTGTCCTTCTGGAACTGAGGGGCCCAGAACTGGACACAATATTCCAGATGTGGTCTCACCAGGGTAGAGTGGGGGAGGAAGAGAACCTGATTTGCAGGGGACTGAGGTACATGCTTATGCACAGGGGATGGAAAAACTTAAGAACTACCTAGGATAAAAACGTTAGCTCCAAGCCATTTGTAGATGTTAAATGCAGCCACTGCTTACTACACTTATTACTTCTTTCAGCTGGAACAAATGGAAAACTTTTTCTTGTAATAACATTAGAGAACATTGATAAGATTCCCAAAGCTATTACTAATTATAACAATTAGAAGAGAATTGTGTGATTAATGACAAATGTTCTTTTCTTTCTTCTGTTAATTTTCTATTCCTGTACCTTGTACAAACATTCAAGAGATCTCTGCAGCTTGTCTCCTTTTCCAGCCCTTGCTGGAGAGGAGGGAGACAAGCCACCTGCCAGCCTCACGTTGTATTTGCCCCTCTGGAATGCAAACTTTGCTCCTCATGCTCTCCAGTCAGCACTTTAAGGCCATGACTGAGAAGTGATGGATCAAAGCAGGGAAATATGCCTGAATCTGAATAGCCACTCTTGCAGGAATAATAACTCTATGCTGAATTCTACATGGCATGTGTCAATCACTTCCAATATTTCAAGAAATCCCTTTCACACTCAGTTGATGAATTCCAAAATGATGGCTGTGACAATAGCTGTCAGTTCTAAAGCTCTTTGGATGCAAAATACATTGAACCCTCCTTGAAATAAAAAAAAGTCTGCCACAAAAAAACACATTTTGGCTTCTTACTCTCCAATAAACACAGAATGAGAAGCCTGCTAGTTTCTTTTTTCCCCTTAGGCAATTGTTTTTGTTTTTAAAATGAGGTTAATGAACTATAACAAGGGCAAGTGTAGAGTCTTGCATCTGGGCAAGGACAACCCCAAGTTGGGGACTGGCCTGTTGGAGAGCAGCATAGGAGGAAGGGATCTGGGCTGGGAGGTTCTGGTGGATATGAGGATGACTACAAGCCAGCAGTGTACTCTTGAGGCCAAGAAGGCCAATGGCATCCTGGGGTGGATCAGAATGGGAGTGGTTAGCAGATCAAGAGAGGTTCTCCTACCCCTCTACTTTGCCCTGGTAAGACTGCATCTGGAATATTGTGTCCAGTTCTGGGCCCTTCAGTTCCAGAAGGACACAAAACTGCTGGAGAGAGTCCAGTGCACAGCAATGAAGATGATGAAGGGAGTAGAACACCTCCCTGATGAGGAAAGGCTGAAGGAGCTGGGTCTCTTTAGCTTGGAGAAGAGGAGACTGAGGGGTGACCTTATTAATGTTGATAACTATGTGAAGGGTGGGTGTCAGGAGGATGGAGCCAGGCTCTGCTCAGTGTCATCTAACAATAGGACAAGGGGCAGTGGGTGTGAGCTGGAACAGAGGATGTTCCACATCAATAGAAGAAGGAACTTCTTCCCAGTGAGGGTGGCAGAGCACTGGAAGGGGCTGCCCTGGGGGGTTGTGGAGTCTCCTTCTCTGGAAACGTTTCAAACCCACCTGGACATGTTCCTGTGTGACTTGGTCTAGATGGTCCTGCTGCGGCAGGGGGACTGGAATAGATGATCTTTCGAGGTCCTTTCCAATCCCTAATGTTCTGTGATATATCCACTGCACAAACAATTTTACTACATGCTTTCAACGCTCAATTTTCAGTACCAATTTTCTTGTTCAATTCTTCAGCTTTCCTTCGCACATTTCTGCTCTCTCTGTTCCTCCCTTTCCCCTTTTAACTGAAATACAATTTAGTTGCCAGGTTTAACCACAGCTTTACTTGACAGGTCTATAGAGGCGGCTCCAGAATAGACCAGGAGCCAGTGCAAGAGGTGTTTTAAGTTCTGTGAACATGAGCAGTTAGTATGATGTGTAAGAAACAAAGGATATAAAGGCAGACAGGAGTACAAAAAGAACTGAACAAGTGCTATTGTGCTGAAACTCTACACTCCAGAAGATGGATGGATAGCTGTCAACCTCTTCATAGGTATACAAAAAAGCTGCAGGTATGCAGAAAGCATTACAGCAACAAACTACATGTTTCTCACAGTGAAAGGCAACATCAGGGAAAGCAGAAGTCTTCATTTGCAGGTACTTACCCAGGAATTAGCTTTGGGTAATTCCAGATTTTGCTAAGAGAAGCAGACAACAGGCTTGCTGACAGCGCTTGGCAGATGATCAACAGGCATAATCCACCCAAGTCCTTAAGAGTCACTCATGTATTTTGGAAGATGCAAAGAGATCAAAGTAGTGGAAGGAAATGAAGGCAAGAGGGAGGTAAAGAAGTTCCTGCCTAACCAATCTGGTCTCAATCTATGACTGAGTGACTCGCCAAGTGGATGAGGTGAAGGCTGTGGACATCATCTACCTAGACTTCAGCAAAGCACTCGAAACAGTCTCCCACAGCATCCTCCAGGAACAGCTGGCAGCCCATGGCTTGGATGGGTGACCCCTCCACCGGGTTAAAAACTGGATGGATGACCGGGTATACAGCGTGGTTGTGAGTGGTGCTGCCTCCAGTTGGCACCAAGTGACTAGTGGTGTCCCCCAAGGATCAGTACTGGGCCCAGTCTGATTCAACATCTTTACTGATGATCTGGATGAGGGGATTGAGTCTACCCTTAGTAAATTTGGAGATGACACCAACTTGGGGGGAGTGTCGACCAGCTGGACAGGAGGAAGAGACTGCAGAGATTTGGACAGGCTGGGTCAACAGGCAGAGGCCAACGGGATGAGGTTTAACAGGGCCAAGTGCAGGGTCCTACATTTTGGCCACAATAACCCCCTGTAGCTACAGGACTAGGGATGTACTTCTCCCCCTGTACTGGGCACTGGGGGGGTCTCATCTCAAGTACTGGGGGCAGTTCTGGGCCCCTCACGTCAAGAAAGATGTTAAGGGTCTGGAGTGGGTCCTGAGATGCAGACTTAGCACAGATTAAGCTCGTTGCTGCTGCAGTTTGACACACAATCTAAGGAAGCCATCACACATGTCACAGGATTCCATACACATGTATGGAATGAAACAGTTCAGAAGTCTGTTTATATACCACCCAGTGCTTAAAGAAGTGATCAGCACTCACTGGTTAAGTAAAACATGTATAAGAGGGCCTCATTTGACCTTAACTGTTAAAGACATTATGCCAACCTTTGTACAATCAAGCCAGTGGCCTGCTCTGACATATTAAGATAAAAGCTAGAAGTACCTCAAATAATGAGATCTTGATTTTTAATTATCCAGTGTCTTTAGGCTACAATTACAAGCAAAGAGACTGCAAAAGAAATCTGGTTGACTTCCAGTTATTTCAATGTTTGAGAGAACTAAGAAAAGGGCAGGGTTTGTAGGAAGTGATACCCATTCAATTCTTTATAGACACAACTTAAGTGCGCGGTCATTTTTTTGGACTCTTTAATGATCCTATGTTAGTGCAACTTGATGAATCTGGAGTGTTCACTCAACAACAACATTTCATTATTTAATTCGTAAATGAACTGCAAAAGTTTAAAATACTACTTTGCCACACAATATGGTTTCATGGAATCATTCAGGTTGGAAGAGACCCTTGGGATCATCAAGTCCAACCATCAACTCTACTCTACAAGTTCACCCCTAAACCAGATCCCCCAACACTACATCTAAGCATCTTTTAAACACCTCCAGGGATGGTGACTCAACCACCACCCTGGGCAGCCCATTCCAGTGCCTGACCACTCTCTCCATGAAGAATTTCTTCCTGATGTCCAATCAAAACCTCCCCTGTTGGAGCTTGAAGCCCTTCCCTCTGGTTCTGTCACTAGTTACCTGTGAGAAGACACCAGCACCAACATCTCTACAATGTCTTTTCAGATAGTTGTAGAGAGCAATGAGGTCTCCCCTCAGCATCCTCTTCCTAAAACAAATAGCCCCAACTCTCTCAATCTCTCCTCATAAGATTTATTCTCCAGGCCCTTCAGCAGTTCCACTGCCCTCCTCTGCCCTCGCTCCAGCACCTCAATGTCTCCCTTGTACTGAGGTGCCCAAAACTGGACACAGTACTCAAGGTGCAGCCTCACCAGTGCTGAGTGCGGGGGGACAATCGCTTCCCTACTCCTGCTGGACACAGTTTCCAGCAGAAACACACTGGACACACATTCCAGCATTCTAAAAAGGATGCTCTACATTTCAGTTGCACCAACACAACCATGCTACTGATCACGTTCTAGATATGACCAGGAATCCCCTGCAGCACCTTCCTCTCTGCGAGGAAAAGTTAAGTTACTAATACTCATGGAGAAGTCTCTTTTACTACAGGGATTCTCAGTTTTAACTCAAGATGCTTCATGTATCAGCAAGATAAGATGCCTTTAAGCTGATAACATTCATTTCACTGTAAACTTACCTCTAAATATATTGATGGTGGGTTATGCTCTCCTCCAAATTTGTCTAGCAATGCCTCTATATGTTCTTGCGTTAATTTAATCATCTGTTTGATATTCCACACCTAAAACAGAAAATGTAAAAAGTTTATCATCAAAACTAGCCTACAGAAGGTTTGAAAATCTATTACATTTTCTTGCTATGCAATAACATTAGTCCACAATAAAAGTATTTTAATTAAATAAGTGTACAAAGCCATCCTGTTCACCCATCATCAGTAAGACACAGTTTGCTTCAGAGATAAACAGAGAAAAATCAAACTTGGGTTTAAAACCCAGAAGCCATTGAATTAACCACTTTTAAGAAGTGCTTTTTTTTCATCCTGACCAAAATCCTATTAAATATTTTACTTGCAATACTCCATAACCCAGCTTCTACAGCACTACAAAGTTTCGGCAAGTTCTTCTATCAAACCTTTAGTTATGAGAGTTAACACTCACAAAAACTGGACCTAGTGCATGGGAACAGGACATCTTGATCTTAAAGAGCATCTTCTATGGCCTGACTTCTATACTTGATCTAACCTGCAAGTTGTCTTACAGGGCTTGGACAAGATCACAGAACATTAGGGATTGGAAGAGACCTTGAAAGATCATCTAGTCCAATCCCCCTGCCACAGCAGGATCCCCTAGACCAAGTCACACAGGAACACATCCAGGCAGGTTTTAAATGTCTCCAGAGAAGGAGACTCCACAATCCCCCTGGACAGCCCCTTCCAGTGCTCTGTCACCCTCACCGTGAAGAAGTTCCTTCTCATATTGATGTGGAACCTCCTCTGTTCCAGCTCACACCCACTGCCCCTTGTCCTACCATTAGATGTCCCTGAGCAGAGCCCAGCTCCATCCTCCTGACACCCAACCTTCACATATTTATCAACATTAATCAGGTCACCCCTCGGTCTTCTGAAAAAATCATTTACCTCTAGTGCACAGAAAAGACTTCTGACACTGTACTATGAAACAAC
This sequence comes from Rhinopomastus cyanomelas, assembly GCA_013400115.1. Lineage (NCBI taxonomy): Eukaryota > Metazoa > Chordata > Aves > Bucerotiformes > Rhinopomastidae > Rhinopomastus > Rhinopomastus cyanomelas. The sequence continues at coordinate 45,216 of VXBP01009774.1, forward strand.
TCAGCTTGTTACTCATTCTTCACAACATCCTGAAAGAGTCAATTGTAGGATTTGCAGACTATTGTGAGTAAAGAGTATTATGAAACCTAATTCATACTTAAAAGGGTGGTGAGGCTCAAACCCATTTAAATCAATAATTCTGCACTGATTTAAGAAGCTACTTTGCTCCAACAGAAGTCAGAAATTTATAGCAGGGGAAGAGGAAGAAAGAGAAGAGAATCTACTCTTAATATGTGCTACTATTCAGACTATTGATTAGGAAAAAAAATACTATCAGAATTATTGAAATTCAGGGAGGAAGAAAGATAATATAAAGAGTGCTTCTTCCTAAGGGATTTTAAAGATTCCTGTTACTTTTGTCAGTTTAACTCTTCTCTGCTTTTCAGATGGAGTATCTATAGCCTCAAGAGCAGCTCTGAATCTTCACACGGTGACAATCTACCTCTTTAAAAAGATTATGCAAATTACTTAATGTTCTAATGCAGATACCAATAATGGGATCCAATCCAGTTTGGATCAAAACAGGTTTTACTATATAATATGAGATATTCACAAAGAATCTAAAATACAGGGCTCACATTTTGCACACCACTTCATCTACTCCTCATTTGCCAGACATTTCCTAAACTGAACTAATAATTGATTCACTTCTAGCCCAAGTTTCAGAACAGATATCAGAATAAGTACTATACCAAGAAGATCCAGTCAAGGAAAATCAGTTTGCTTGGGAACAACCAACCCAAACAATGAAGGATGGAAGGAGACTGAAGAAGCAGTGGTACAGTCTCCAACAAGACAAGAAGGCAGGGCCTGAAGGTGCGCCAGGAGATGGTTAGGTTGGATGTTGGGAAGCCCTTCCTCAAGGAAAGGGTGATCAGACCCTGGCATGGACTGCCCAGGGCAGTGGTGGAGTCCCCATCGCTCGAGGTGCTTAAGGACAGACTGGTTGTGGCCCTTAGTGCCCTGGTCTGAACAACATGGTGATGTTAGGTCATGGGCTGGGCTTGATGATCTTGGAGGTCTTCTTCAGTCTGAGTAATTCTGTGATTCTGTGAAGAGAGTGTTATTCAAGCACTCTATGTCAGTTCCCTTGAGGGGACTCCGGAAGTCGCCTTGCTTCTCAGCTTGCAATCAGTTTATCACATTGAAGCTAGGATGGCCAACCAGCAGCACAGACAAGGATTGCTGTCTTTCTCTAGGTTTTTCTCCTCCCCTAGGCAAGGGCTAGTTGTATGCTCGGTAGAAAGAATGAACTTGGATCAACACCATTTCCATTAACCCATTCAGTTAAGAGTTAGCCAGGACCATGTCCATACAGCACTTGAATAACTTCAAGGATGGAGACTGCACAGTCTCCCTGGGCAACCTCACAGCACCAGTGCCCAGTCACCCTCACAGTACAAGTGTGTCTGTTGATTTTCAGAAGGAACTTCCCATGTTTCAGTTTGGGCCACTGCCTCTGGTCCTGCCACGAGGCACAACTGCAAAATCCTTCCACCAACCCTTAATCATCTCTGTAGCTCTTCTCTGCACACCCTCCAGTACGACCACTTCTCTCTTGTACTTGGGAGCCCAGAACTGGACTCAGCATTCCAGGTTAGGCCTCACCAGCGCTGAGTAGAACGAACTGCTCTCAGATGAGTTGCCAAATAGTTCTTTTGAAGACTGATGATTAATAACTTCCTTGCTCATGTGTTATTTTCTATTTTGGGTCCACAACCACAACCTTGCTTCTCTTTTCTCTTACAGCACACACAGAATAACAAATAAAACCGAGTGAGAACAATAATAACACCAGAAGCATGTTATTCAGGCACTGTTGGCAAGAGAATCAAACTGCCTCTAACAAAGGCAGAAATCTTCCTGCTAAGTTAATAGCAAGTGCAAAAACTGAGTGACCAATGAGTAAAATTAAAAAAGTGTTTAAACTTGCAGCTGGCTGTCAGGCTATGGTAAAAATATCTTCACCTGAAGAAGCTGAAATTAAAGGTCTAGTGAAAGAAAATATTGCTCAGAGGAGCTGCAAACAGCGCCCTGGATTACCTACTGTATAAACCAAGAGCCTTCCAAAAGTGAATCTTACCAGCAAACCTCATTCTATCCCCTTGGGAAGGCTGATCACACAGCTGAAAGTGCACTGGAGACAGAAGGAAATTGATCAGAGTCAACCAGAGCAACAAATCATTACTTGTTGCTCACAGAAATGGAAAACTCATTCTGTGTGCCATATTCCTCTAAAGTCTCAACACAAGCTGAAAAAACTTTCTCAAGTCAAGTATTGGCCAGCGTATTGTTTCCCCAACCAAGCAAGCACAAGAGCATAGATGCCATGGCAAATTTCCAAGCTTCACTGTTTCCCTTGAAGTGGCAACTTCTACTTATTTTTAATATTTCTACTTATTTTTAATTATAGAAAAGTTCACTTCTCACTTCTCATATTGGTGAATGTGCTTATATACAGGTTTTCCTGTGGTCCAGTGCAGCCCTTAACCAGCTAGTTCCTTGAGGAGCAACCCTTGTGCAAGTATATGGCATCTGACTACACAGGACCTGTGATGACTTCAGTCCAGGTGAAGGAACTCTAAAGCCTTTTCCTAACTGCAACAGGGAACTGGTGCTCCAAGCGAATGAGCTCGTGCGACTCAAACCCATCCACTTCTGCACACCTCAGTAACCACACGAATACACCGTACCTGGTGCACTGCACAGCCAGCAGAGTCAGCAGCTTCAGCCTGTCTTTTCTGCTTGCACACCTGCTAGTTCTGATAACTCAGCTAAGTCTGTACCATGTGCACCTTCCCAGCCTTACAGACTGAGCCAAGACACATGCCCATCATGTCTGTGGAAAAAGCCTCCAACACTAAGTTATTAAGAATCCAGTCTCTCCAGTTCAGTAGCACTCAGACACACGAGTTTCTTTCAACTCTCCAAATAAATCCTAAGTGTACAAGAATTGCCTGGCATTTCATTAAGTGCCTCATTCCCCATGAGCACACGCATTCCAGGACAGCAGCAAAGAACTGCCACTAACAACAGAGAAAACAAAACCGTAATGAAATACAGAATCCTTTTAGCAATCCGCTCTGGATCAAAGACCTTGTTACTAAACAATAAAGTAATGCCAAGTTTTTCAAGGTGTATGTGTTCACACAAATACCATTCTTTCCTAGAGCTCTCTCAGCAATCCTTTTACCCACACTTACTCTAGAAGTAAAAGAAAACTGCTGGTCGTTAAGAAAGAAGAGACTTATTTTTTGTTAAGACTTACAAGCACTCTACTCCACTAATTCAACTCCATACCTGTAGGAGCCATGAAACCACAACTGCCAAGAACCTTGCAGAAATACAAAAACTGGTGCCATCCCAAGAGACAGGTGCTAGAAGTGTTAAGGTATTTTGAAAGAAATTTGCAATACACCTAGTACAGTCCACATGCCAAGGGCTGTCCCTTCCCAGGTTACTAGAAACACATTTCACCGCACTTCCACAGAGAAGTAATCCTAGAATGGCCAGGGCTGGAAGGGACCCCAAAGATCATCCAGTTTCAACCCCCCTGCACAGGCAGGAACACCTCCACCAGATCAGGTCACTCAGGTGCCCATCCAACCTGGCGTTGAACACTTTCCAATGTGCCAGGAGCAATGAGTTTGGTCTTGGCTCCACACTACGTTGGGAAATCCCATGTAAAGGCTCTGGCACGAAGACACCGGCAGCCACCAGCACAATTCCTTTGTAATCTACTTTTACTGTGGTTTCACTACGGTGTCACAGCCTAAGCCCAGGGGGAATCAGCTATTTCTCCTGTCATCGGAACACAAAGAATCTAAAGAAAAAGGTTGGTTCAGGTCAAACCAAGATAGGGACTACTTTTCTTTAGCCAACACACAAGTGTTAGGGCAGCAAAATGCTGGAACAGGTTGCCCAAGGCAATGGCAGCTACCCCAAATCAACCCTTTACAGCTTGGATAACCTTACCATTTTACCAAAAAAACCCCCCAACCCATCAAACAAATGTTTCTGCCTTATCTGGTAGCATTACGTTAAGGTTATTCTCTACCACAAGAAATTAGATTTGATTCTCCTTTTAGTGCTGCTGACACATCGAAGCTGACGCAGGCTAACACGGACACAGGCAGCCAGACGACTGGAAATATTCCAGACATACTGGAATATATCAAGTTGGGTTTGCTTATTGTGGATAATTATGCATTAATTTTGCAAATAAGCACTCTCATGCAATGTAATGAAGAAGATGACCTATTCCAAGCCAGACACATTAGAAGCCTGAATCCATTCTACTCAGGAATTGTACTCCACAGATGCGAGGCCATAAGACACAAAGGTATTTTCACATCCCTTGCCGCTTGTGAAAATACACTCTGCCCAAGACAGCACCAAGCAAACTACCTTTTATACTTCCTGCACCTGGCATCAGCACTCAAATCCTCCAGCACATCCAGACTCTAAGCTATACGATTCACGGTTGGTGGAACCACAGAACATCAGGGAGTGGAAGGGACCTCGAAAGATCATCTAGTCCAATCCCCTGCCAGAGCAGGATCATCTACATCAAGTCACATAGGAACACATCCAGGTGGGTTGTGTTTCCAGAGAAGGAAACTCCACAACCCCCCAGAGCAGTACATTCCAGTACTCTGCCACCCTGACTGAGAAGTTGTTCCTTGATACCTGAAATGTCAAATCTATTCCATAAATAAAAAGAAGCCATTACTTGTCCAGGCACAGTATGTCCTGTGTTTGGATTATCACACTTGATGATGACGGAGAATACTTTGATAGAACCAACTAGATAATTATAAAAAAGAAAATTTTGATTATGAAGCTGCTTATAAAAAAGGAGGACAAACCCATCAATACCTCCCCAATACGATTCAAAGTAGCCCAGCAAAAGTGATGATGACTACCTTCAGACTTAGTGCATTGAATCAACTTAGAAAGGACCCACATGGTACCTGACTGGCTCCAGGGAATGGATCTGGCTGAGCAGTCACAAGAGACAGCAAAGCTCCTGCTCTGGGGGCAGAGCACGTTCTGACTGGTTTCAGTGTAACTGCAGTGACAGGGAGCAACCTCAACTGTTAGGGACTACAGTTATGACTGAGCATTTCTACTACACTATATGCTACAGCGCTCTTCAAATGTGTGGAACTTCTTCATGGTGAGGGTGATGGAGCACTGGAACAGGCTGTCCAGGAAGGGTGTGGAGTCTCCTTCTCTGGAGATGTTTAAAACCTGCCTGGATGTGTTCCTGTGCGACTTGATCTAGGTGACCCTGCTCTGGCAGGGGGATTGGACTAGATGATCTTTCCAGGTGCCTTCCAATCCCTGATGTTCTGTGATTTTGTGACCTTGCAGTTGGCCAAGAGTGTCTCCAAAAGACCTCCTAAACCTCAAACAGCTTCTGCATAAGGCTGAACTGCAAGAGCATTTGCAATGTTATGATAATTTGAAGTGTTTTGTTTTCCTCAGAAATACAAATAGAGTTTCATTTCCTTCTAATTGAAATCCCCTCCGAAGTATGCCATGCAGTCAAACTTTCCACAGATACAGCAATTAATAACATGCTACAGAACTGTGACAAAACAACGCTGAAGACTGAAGCTTTTTAACAGAGCACTGTACTTCAGTTTGTTTTAAAAAAATTCAGCAATCAAAAGATACCTCCATTAAAGAAAAGGAAAGAGATCAAGTGTCATCTGGTCTACAGTATTTTTAACTGCATCCAACAAAAGAATTGCCTTTTCAGACTAAACAAGCATCAAGGTTATTATTAGAACAGCTTTACAAATAAGAGGTCTTTGAGATCAACAGCTACAACAAAATCGCAATCACAGAACATTAGGGATTGGAAGGGACCTCGAAAGATCATCCAGTCCAATCCCCCTGACACAGCAGGACCACCTAGACCAAGTCGCACAGGAACACGTCCACGTGGGTTTTAAATGTCTCCAGAGAAGGAGACTCCACAACCCCCCCGGGCAGCCCCTTCCAGGGCTCTGTCACCCTCACTGGGAAGAAGTTCCTTCTTGCATAAAATACAAATGAGAATAGCGTTAGAGGTTTAAGCAGCAACAGAAGTGAACCAAAACCTCAGTACTAAGCACTGTGCACCAAAACAGTGTGAGGATATCCACCGAGACAAGTAACAAGGCTCCCACACCATAACTTTCTGGGAGAAGCTGCTCCTCTGTTAAGCAAGAAAGTGGTTTGTTCCTGTGTAATGAAACGAGCTTCCACAGGACAGACCTGTTCATCCTATTGCCTCTTCTACACCTAGATCAGTCCTGACACAAGTTTGTCGGCGGAGCTGGCAGAATCTAGTAACGGACATTTGATAAATAAGTTAAGAAATTCTACTTTACTACGTTCAGCTATGAAGATAAAGATCTAATAGTAATGTAAAAACAACTCCTCTGCTACCATTTTAACTCTGGTAGTAACTGCCACAAGCCGTGAGAACAAGTTATTTGAATTCTTCTCTGCATCAGATTAGACAAATGCCATTGATATTTTAAATAACCTTTTGTTTTTTGGGGGGGCTTTCCTCAAAGTTCTGATCTTCAGGACTTTAGACCACCCCTATTACTGTTCTCTAGGCCCTCCTCTGCTTGACCATGTACTTGTTGATGCCTGCTACAGATAGTTCAGCACACAGCCACAAAGATGATGGTGTAGAACACCTCCTTTATGAGGAAAGGTTGAAGGAGCTGGGTGTCTAGCTTGGAGAAAAGGAGACTGAGGGGTGACCCCATTAATATTTATAAATATGTGAAGGGTGGGTGTCAAGAGGATGGAGCCAGGCTGTGCTCAGGGGCATCTAGTGATAGGACAAGGGGCAATGGGTGTCAGCTGGAACATAACAGGTTCCACATGAGAAGGAACTTCTTCCCAGTGAGGGTGACAGAGCACTGGAAGGGGCTGCCCAAGCGGGTTGTGGAGTCTCCTTCTCTGGAGACATTTAAAACCCACCTGGATGTGTTCCTGTGCAACTTGGTCCAGATGGTCGTGCTGTGGCAGGGGGACTGGACTGGATGATCTTTCAAGGTGCCTTCCAATCCTTAATGTTGTGTGATTCTGTGACTCAAAGTCACACACAGTACTCCACTAACGCCCTTTCTCTGATATGCAAAACAAAGAATTCTGTCTCTGGAGTACACTCCTTCAGAGTATCAGCTGCACACGAAGCAATCATAGCTGGAGTCTAACTTGTCCTCACTACTAAATAGGATGTCATTCTTAGACTATCAAGTTAGCACAAGCACGGAACACAAACACAATGAAATATAATTGAGATTCAACATAAAATCTACTCCCCAAACTACAAAAGCTATCAAATCAAAACCAAAAGACATTATACTGCTGAACTGTCTAAACAGGCAGCACATTTAACTGTAAACTTTTCATAGAAACAGAAACTTATAAGGCAAGTTATTCTAATTCCCCATCATGACAGGCTCCCTAAATGTTACTGCAACAAAAACAACCTCAGGTTTTCTTGGTGAGTCTCTGTTCCTTTAAGAGAACCTACTGCTTATTATAAGGTTAGAGGTGTCTTTCCATTCCTGGCATTTTATTCTCATTATTAAATCTGTTTAAGATTAAAGAGTTCTATATATAGAACTATTATCCACACACAACAAATTCCAGCATTGCTACCTGGAAGATTGACCACCCAACAGCTCAGGCTCCCACTTCACAACCTTCAAAGTAATTTTTGCCTTCCAAAGAGCAGTTCAGGGCACAAAGCTCCAAGTACAGAAAATCCCATCTGAATTATTTAATACTGGTGTAAACAATCTTGAGCAACAAGAACAGAGCCTTTCCTCACAGCTGTCACACACTCCTTACTGTATCAACAACCCTGTACTACTCTGAAAACCTTCCATCCAAACAAGCTCTGGTCCTGAGAATTCATCTCAGGGAAGAAGCCAACACATGCGCCTCCAACACCAGCAACTGAACTGTGAGCGGAAGAGGAAAACTTCTGCTAAGTTCACTCCCCCTACCCTTTTCAAATCCTGATGTCTCCAAGCAGCACCCATTTCCTAACTGTTCTATGTGCAGCTACTGTTACTAATCTTGACCTTGAATACAAGAAAAAAGGCTTTAGTAATTACTCTGACTTCATTATTAGAGCAATTTTCGGGTACTGAAGCAACTTCTGAAGCATTAAATTCATTATTTGATTAAAAACTGGCCATTAATTTGACAATATGGCTTTAACTTGTTTTTCAAAACCCTAAACCTTGAACTCTTAAGTGATATTAATGTAGTTTTAATCAGCACAGAAGCACAGGATTACAATCTTGACGCAGAACACCTCCCTTACCAGAGAGCTCCAACTTAAAGGTTTGTGTAAGACTCCTTCAAGGTCTGTCAAGAGCTACTTGTGATCCAGCACTCTTAAAACTAGAAAATGAGTATAGGACTGAAAAATTAGGTCAGCAGTGCCTGGAAAGACTACAGGAAACTAAAACCTTTCCAGGTATTGTCTCAGAGTAAGTGAGGTTATCTTCCTTCTCATGGGTTGAAGGTGGGATGGCCACAAGACAAAAAACAGATGCTATTTGTCCCTATGAGGAAGAGAATAAGGGAGAGCAGCCTAGAGAATGGAAAACTAAAACTGCTCCCCTGGATAGAATGATAATATGAAATACACACAAAACCAATACCAAACCCAACCCCCCGATGGCAGTCACCATGATGTAGCTGCTGGGGAAGCCTCAGGCTGGACTCAGCAGCAGGCAGAATCCAGGAGCTGGATTCAGCAATGCAGAGACTGGAACTGAAGGCAGAATAGAGTCCTCCTTGGCCATCAGTCATTGACAAGGAGAGACAAACAGGGAAGTGGGCAAGAGGGAAGAGGGACAAAGAGAAGACCTGAGGTTTGACCCTTGTGGTCCCTCAACTTCCTACCCAATATGATGTCTATTGGATGGGATAAGCCTTGCTGGTCAGCACAGAGTCACCTTGTCCCGTAAGCTTCTCCCCACAGGTGTGGTCTCTCACTGCACCCACAACATGGCACATAAGATTTATCAGAGACCTTGGTGGTTTCCATAGGATCAAATCTAAGCAAAAGTCTTTCTGCATACAAATTCTTAACAGTAATTGTAAGCATCAAGCATCATGACTTGTCACAGCAGACAGTGTCAGAACAAATACACCGTTCACTTCAGAAAGTGCGATTAGTTAAGAGAGACTGATCTTAACAGCAACAATCATAGAAGAGAGTTCTGTTCTAACTCAAATCAGGACACTAGTTGACAGGCTTATACAGCAAGGGTACTTTTAAAGCTTAGGTTTACCTCATCTTGAAAAAAATAAAGCACTAGAACACATACCACATGTTAAGAGTCAATTGGAAGCCGGTCGGTATTTTTCTGACTTCGCATTACACTTCAGTCTGGTTTGGGTTTGGTATTAAGGATAATTTCTGTTTGAAATGTTTCAGCAATATTTTTTGGTCTTGAACTTTATTCAAAGTACAGGTTTAGATGAAGTGATTCAGTCCTTTTGTTTACTCATACAGTAAACAAAATTACTTGCAACTTGAGGAAGAACTAGCTAACGACGGAACAAAACCATATGGGAACACAAGAATTATAACATCAGCTCTGGCATAGACCTGTGTGTTTTGAGTACATCCAGGGTAGAGGTTTGTTTTTAAATACCACAAATATAACCACACACAGTTCCTACTCCTGAATACCTGCACACAAACGTGCAACGTACCAACCTCTCTGTTTGGCATATATTCCAGATACCAGACCGCTTCTCTCTCTCTCCCCCATGTAAGGATGCAAGATGTTCAGGATCAGGGGAGAGGAGCAGCCACACTAAATCAAGTTCGGAATCAAATCCAACGACTGACACTGGCTAAAACATTTTTTAAGTTCAAGGGCCTGACATCAGTTCAACAAACACACCCCTTGGTACAACAGCAAGTTTCTTAAAAAGAAATCCTTGCCTACTGCCACTGCTTTCCCCTCTCATCTTGCACGGCAGTTTAATACCTCCATTCAGCTGTACTGATAATACTGTTTCTAAGGTCACAATATAAACCAGCTACTTAAATAATTCTCAAGTGATTTAGTTTTTGTTTTGGGTTTTTTATGTGGCAGAAATAACCGAGAAATTCAGTTCCATACACAGCTGCAGCAGCACAATCTGGGCAGTAAGTCAGCAGGATGCTTTTCAACCTTATTTTGCTGCAGAAACAAAGCATTTGGTAACCCACTCTCCCTCTCTGGGTACTTAGGTTTCTCAACAAGCTGAGAGTTTCACTTTGCTTGAGGAATACTGGAGCTGCATTACTCAAAGCACTTAATCACCCTGCTAGTTAGGTGTAAAACACCTGTACACCCCTGAGTTTTCCCTGCCTTCAGCAAGTAAGCCAGGCTCCTTAAGACAAGGGAATCAGCCTCAGCTATCACTGAAGTCTCATCTCTGGCCATACACCCACCATAAGCTCTAATACTTGTCAAATTTATCAACTCATCAGTTCCACTATGATGCACTATGCTATTAACAAGTAAGAGAGATAAAACAAGAAGTCTTTTCCTGGTGAGTTGGAAGTCAAACCAGACCCTTCTGTGAGCTGGTGATAGAACACAGCTCATTCTTCCCTGCTGGAGGCTCTCCCCTCAGAGAGGCAAGGTGCTGAGGTGGGCTAGGCACCTCACAGAGACTCAAGCCTCAGCTCACAGTTGAGAGACCCTGTACAGATTACTCAGATACACCAGTGAAAGCCGAGCTGAAATAACCTTCAGCGACTAGTGCCTGGAAAAAGAAGGCAGAGTTGCTGGCGTCTGTATTTACCTCCAGAACAGACTCGGTGCATGGTATTACGAAAATCGTTCCAACTTTGATGCCTACAGCATTGGAAAACTGCAGAATACCTTGTGATGTTATGGCATGTTTCGTTCCCTGTTCTGCAAACGCTTCTGAAGCGCTGGCAACTCACGGTTTAACCCCAGCAGAACAGGTAGTGCCGCTCACACTCTGCGGCACTGGAAGTTAAGTAACATGTCCCAAACACACAGGAAGTCTGTGAGGGAGAAACGAAGCAGAGGCCTCGCACCCTCGATGCCCACACGGAGCCCCGGCCATTAAGGTTCCCTCAGAGTCCTCTGGGTGAGCCAGACAGACACCAACCACACACGCTGTGCCCAGCCTCGAGTTCAAAACTGCACCCTGAGCGTTTCCAAACCCCTTCCCCTGGAGCTCTCTTGGGCCCCTCCAGCTAACAGCATCTGTGACAGCAGCCAGGCCCCTCCGCAGCCGCACCGGCCCCGCGGCTCAGGCCGCCTCCGGTTCAACGCGGCCCCTGCGGGCGCCGGGAGGTACCAGCGGGAGAGGCCGCGGCCAGGCGCGGAGCCACCGGTGGCGGCAGGAGAGAGCGGCGCCCCCGCGATCGGAGCGGGGAGCGGGGGAGGGAGGCGGCCGGGGCCTCCCCAGTGCGGGGGGATCCCCGGTCCCGCACCTCGCCCTGCCCTGCCCGGCAAGCCCCGCGCCGCCACCTCGGGTGCGCTATGGCTGGCGGGGGTGCGGGAGCCGCCGCAGCCGCCCGTGTGGCCTCACCTCCTCCGGGATGGCCGGGTCTCCACTGCCGCTGCCGCCGGCGTAGCAGGGGCCTAGTGCGGGCGGCGGTGGCTCGGGCTCCATGTCCCCGTTGAAGAGCGAGGCCCCCTCCGCGCTGCTGCCGCTGCTCAGCGCCGCCATCTTGGATCGAAGCGCCGGGGCGAGGGGGGAGGAGGGGGGAACCGCGTCCCCGCCGCCGGGGCGTCCCCAGCCGCGACCCGTAGTTTTGGGGGGAAGGGGGGGGACGAGCGCGGATCCCGGACAGCTCCCAGCGGCCCGCGCCACCGGCACGTCACGCCCGGCCCGTGACGTCACCCAGAATCGCCACTACAGCCACTGCGCATGAGCCACCTTAACGTCAGCGGGAAACACCCTGACGTCACGGCGCGACCACCGGTCGCCCTGGGAACTCGAACGTGGGCTCGAGCCCCGCCTCCTCGCAGCGGCCCCGCCCCACGTCGAAGCAGCGCCCCCTGGCGGCGCCAGGAGCCGGTGGCGGCGCCGGGAGGGTTGGGGTGCGCGGGTTAGTGCCGACGAGCGCGGACGGGAGTGGGGACCGGCGGCGAATGGCGGGGGAGCAGGGCCTCGACAGCGGGCTGACATGGCAGCGCAAACAGTAACGGAGGTAAATCACTTCCAAGAATGTTGTTTCAGTCCCAAAATCACATTTTCATCCAAAACTCCGGGGCCTGCTCTGGTTATAACTAACAGAACTGACTCCTAATGCTAATAAACGTCCTTAGTTTTCCCCACTGATCGCGTTTAGGCCTTGAGCTGCCCCGGGCTGGTGCTGTACAGGGGGCTCCAGGCGAGGGAAGGGTCTGGGCTTGAGCTCGCCAGAAACCTGGGCTCCTGTGTTCTTCCTCAGTGACGCTTGTCCCTTGTCCTTTGGCCAGCTCTGTCCAGCCTGCAGAAGGGAAGCTGTAGTCAGGTGGGGGTGAGGCCCTTCTCCCAGGCAACTAGCGACGAGAGGGCAGGTCCTGAAGCTGCCGGGGGAGGGTTAGGTTGGATGTTAGGAGGACCTTCCTCATGGAAAGGGGGATCAGACCCTGGAATGGACGACCCAGGGCAGTGGTGGCATCTGTGTCCCTGGAGGTGTTTAAGACCAGACTGGATGTGGTACTTAGTTGTGGTGATGTTAGGTCATGGGCTGGGCTTGGTGATCTCAGGTCTTTTCCAGCCTCAATAATTCTGTGATCTCAGTTTCCAAGCAGGAGCATCCGTCATGTCAGCACCTTGTCTGCATGATCAGACGTGCACTGCCAGCCCCAGCAGCATGAGTGATCAGTGGAAATAAGTTGACTGTCACAGTGGGACCTGCCCTGGGTTTTGGGCCTGTGCTGCAAATAGCAAATGAATTGAGGATAGACAGAGTACACTAGGAAACATCATCTCCTTTGGCTCAGAAATGAGAACCAGAGAATCATAGAGCAGTTTCGGCTTGAACAGACGTTTGAGATCATCAATTCAAACCTTTTCCTAGCCCTATCAGAACCACTAAACCCTGTCTCCCAAGGCAACATCTCTCCTTCTCGTAAACACCTTCAGGGATCAGGACTCAACCCCCTCCCTGGGCAGCTGTTCCATTGCCTGACAATACTTTCAGGAAAGAAATTCCTCCTGACATCCAATCTGAACCTCCCCTGGTGCAGCTTAAAGCCATTTCCCCTGGTCCTGCCACTGGCCACTAGGGAGAACAGACCAACCTCTGCCTTTCTACAACCTTTCAAGTAGCTGTAGAGAGCAATAAGGTCTCCCCTCAATCTCCTCTTCTTCAGCCTAAACAGCACCAAAGCTTCTCCCTCTGTATCCCCAGTGCCCATGGCCCCGAAGTAGTAGAGTGCTCCTGTTTAAATTTAAAAATGGACCTGTGTCACTGCAGGGGGATTGGACTAGATGGCCTTTGAAGGTCCCCTCCAGCCCAGGCCGTTCTATGATCTCATGATTTTGTGTATCCTATGTGGCACATCCACATGTTTCCTTTATGTGCCCCCTACCCACATAAAGCATTCACTACACCAGGTGTTTTAAGCTGCTTTCTTGCAGAAAAGGTCTTTATGATAAATCACAAATTTATAACAGTATGTAATGTCTTGAAGAGAAAATCTAACCGAGCAGCAGCAGAGGTTAGGAAAGGGCAAAGGCTGTTGTATCCCCACATGGTGTTATGACAGCACGATTCTATGTGTGGAGCAAAGCACACAGTGGAATTGGATGACTACTTGTAAGACTTTTCCCAAGTCTTGTAGTCATCTTGTGTGGTTTTGTTTCTGAGCTTCTGAACTGGGCCAGAATCTTTGCATTCACTCAAAACATATATGTTAGATGTTCTTCACTACTTTTGTTGTACTGCCTGACGAGCTGCAGTTCTAAACCCTGACAACTGATGTCCAAAACTGGGAACGTGGAGTTACCACCCAAAATAGGTGAGATAGAAGAAACCAGCGTTCCATCTAAGATAAAGAACAGAATACTATTTTTAAAGTCAGTTGTGTAAGAAGGAGACAGCAATCTGTAATTATACTGTGCTTTCTTTTGTTAGGAGAATCCACACCTAGTGCTAAATGGGATTTCCTACTCCTTCACATGGTGGCATCTGTGTTTTCCCTGCTTAATCCACCATCATGGAAGGTAAATAATTAATATCTTCAGCTATTTCTTGATGATGTGATATCATTCCTACTGATAACTGATATCATCAGTAAGTTTATAGAGACTACTTTTATTGTCAACTTAGGTCAAAATGAAAATTATAACCTAGATGTGAAAGGCTGACTTCTGCTATCAAATCCATCATCTGCTCTAAGCACTGGCTGGCTGATTCCCACAAAGCAGCACATCCAGTTTATCTGGTATTGCAGCAGGTAATGCACACTTGTAAATACAAAACCTGCCACCTCCCATCAAACAAGGGGCAGTGGGTGTCAGCTGGAACAGAGGAGGTTCCACGTCAATATGAGAAGGAACCTTCCCAGTGAGGGTGACAGAGCTCTGGAAGGGGCTGCCCTGGGGGGTTGTGGAGTCTCCTTCACTGCAGATGTTTAAAACCCACCTGGATGTGTTCCTGTGTGACTTGGCCTAGGTGATCCTGCTGTGGTGGGGGGACTGGACTAGATGATCTTTCTTTCCCTAATGTTCTGTGATTCTGTTAAACTCCTGGTTAAGGACTGGGACTTGATCCTCCTCAGAAAACTAGTTCAGCTGTTAAAAAGACAAAAACTATTCAGCTAGATTGCCCACCATCACAAAAACATTTGTGTGATGATTCTAATCAACATTTAAAGTCTGAGAGAACAATGTTTTAATGACTCAGCAGAAAAATCATATGGCTACCTGACAGCAGCTGTCTCCTTGTGAGCATTTGAACATGTCTTTATCCTTTCCCCTGAGAAAAGAGATGCTCTGAAATGAGTGTCCAAACGAGACACTAGGTGAAGCCTAACACTGGCCTTATTTATATTCTTTCAATACAAGATTAACTCAAAAAAACCCTTTCCAATTTCTCAATAAAAATATTACATGATTTGCATATTAGTATGACAATAGAGATGTTTTGTAGTGGTACAAAAATTCAACACATCTAAAACTCTGGATGTTTAAAGTGTCCTTGAAATTTGCCCACATTTCCAGAAGCTCCAGAGCATTTTTGTGCTGAAAAGACAGTGCTTAACCCATATACTGAAGTATCTGCACTTGGCCCAAGCTCCTAACTGTGGTCAGGGAGGGGCTGGGCTCTTCTCCCAGGCAAGGACAAGAGGGAAGGGCCTGAAGCTGTGCCAGGGGAGGGTTAGGTTGGATTTTAGGAAGCCCTTCATCATGCAAAGAGTGATCAGACCTTGGAAAGGACTGCCCAGGGCAGTGGTGGAGTCCCCATCCCTGGAGGTGTTTAAGGACAGACTGGATGTAGCCCTTAGTGCCCTGGGCTGCCCAGTGTGGTGATGTTAGGTCATGGGATGGGCTGGATGATCTCAGAGGTCTTTTCCAGCCTCAGTCATTCTGTGATTGTGGCAGTGTGTGGCAATAGAGAAAACAAGGCTCCTTTTTTTTTTATGCCCTTGTCTTGTTTTCTCTTTTTAAACTATACCTGCACAGATCATACATGGGTTTTTTTCCTTTAGTAGTAGCTTCTTGAGAACTTCCAGTTCAGGAGATTTATCATTCTGTGACACTGTTGAACCTGAAACATTCATACCTTCAGTGAGGGATGAGGTAATATTCGGGTGGTGATTTGAACTTGGCAGTTGAACAATCTCATCTGTTGGTTGTTTTCTTCCAGTTGATGGAGACCTCATAGCTCTTTGCCTTTGAGTGACAAACACAAGCAGAAGTGATGAGGATGGATGTAGACTAGGAGAAAAAAAAGGAGAAGAGAGGGAAATGTGAGTGCACTGCATTCTTAACTCAATTTTCATTCTACCATTAAAAGCAATGTTGAACTAGCAGCCTTTCTTCTGTGGCTAAATCAAAATGTATTCTGGATGTTCTGGTAATAATCATAGAATCATTAGGGATTGGAAGGGACCTCGAAAGGTCATCTAGTCCAGTCCCCAGTTCACACAGGAACACATCCAGGCAGGTCTTATAATGTCATAAATATTTACCTAGTTTTCATTTGATTCAAGCATAATGTATTTTACAATCATTGATTATAATTCTGTTGCTCTTCTTTCCCTAAACCATGGCCCAAACCTTCCAAAAGCAAACATTTTCATCTGGAGAGAACGTGTGGGGATACAGGAGGCAGGAGTGGTGATGGGACTGGGGCACAGGAGTGACTTTTCACTTGGCCCTTTCTGTAGCCTGCACATGGTTTGGCACGACAAGAACAAAATGCTAACCTATTTCCTTCCTTATCTCAGTGGTGACTTCAGGCTCCAGCAATGTGTGTGCTGAATTGCAGGGCTCTGCCTCTCTGCTGGCTTCCTGCCTTCACTCACTTAGCAGCATGGGAAGCTGAGAAAATGATGTGTTACTGAACAGTAGTGTACATGCTGACAGATGTGGCAGATAAGGGACCATCAAAAGAGAGCATCAGCCCTGAAACCACTATTCAGATAACAGAAGTGGCAGCCACTGGAAAAGGAGCATGAGGGATGGAGCAAAACATTGAACTGAGAGAGAATGTAGTAGAAGCAGTCACTGGAGGAGAATACGTGACTTTCCTAGGAAATGAGAAGCAGATGAAAATAGGGAAGCAAAGGGGTGAGGAGCATTGGTTTTCCTACCTGAGGTACTTCACTGAAATGAGAACCAAATCTCATGTTTGAGAAGATGACTCAGGACCCTCTTCTCACCTTAGCATGCCTTGTCATTGCTTCATATATTTTCAGCTTGTTTGGGTGTCTGATTTGAACCCTTTGTGTTGGATAGTGATAAGCTGATCAGCTTTAAGGGCTAAGTACTTTTAGATGCCTCAATTATCCAAACATGGACAATCACATTTCATAATTCAAACCCATCCCATTTAGGCATGAAAAACCGTTAACGTGATTACTTGAGTCTCAAGGAAGGACAGGAAAGGATATCACCTCAAATAACTTCTTTTGCCTGTTCAGTTATGCTCCAGTCTTGTCTTTCCTAAGAGCCAGGCCCCTGCTGTATCTGTTGTAATTAGATTCTCCAATAGTTTTACAGACAGGTTGGTAACTGGCCTGGGCATGTTCCTGTGCAGCTTGGTCTAGGTGATCCTGCTCTGGCAGGGAGATTGGACTAGATGATCTTTGGAGGTCCCCCTGCCAGGGCAGGATCACCTAGACCAAGTTGCACAGGAACATGTCCAGTCAGGTTTTAAACATCTCCAGAGAAAACGACTCCACAACCCCCCTGGGCAGCCTATTCCATAATTCATCCTTGTATTTATTCCTCACTACTGCTGAGCCAAGTCAAGCATCACAGACATGTAGTCTCTCTTGTAAAAGCAAACTGCCTGCTGAGCATGTGGGAATTAGGACAGTCTCTGAACCATGCTGCTATATTCTCATAGTTCCTGCAAGCATCACTTGGCTGAAGGCAGAGTTTCTGGTGCACTGGACAATGGCCTCTCAATGTTTTTGATCCTGTGGATTGCTTGAAGCTTGCAGTTATGCTAACAGCCAGTGGAGCACGTAAGGCAGCTCTTGGTTTGGGTTTATTCCTTAGTTTGCTGGTGCAACCCCTCCTCATTTGTTTTTCTAGGGTAAAATTTCCAAACACTGAGGCCACACCTTGGGTACTGTGTCCAGTTTTGGGCACCTCAGCACGAGGAAGACACTGACATGCTGGGGCGAGGGCAGAGAAGAGCTATTAAGCTGGTGAAGAGCCTGGAGAATAAATCTGTTGAGGAGAGATTGAGGAAATTGGGGCTGTTTAGTTTGAGGAAACGAAGGCTAAAGGGAGACCTCATCTCCCTCTACAACCATCTGAAAGGACATTGTAGAGATGTTGGTGCTGGTGTCTTCTCACAGGTAGTTAGAGACAGAACCAGAGGGAAGAGTTTCAAGCTCCAACAGAGTAGGTTTAGATTGGACATCAGGAAGAAATTCTTCATGGAGAGAGTGGTCAGGCACTGGACTGGGCTGCCCAGGGTGGTGGTTGAGTCCCCATCCCTGGATGATTTTAAAAAATGCTTAGATGTAGTGTTAGGGGATCTGGTTTAGGGATGAATTTGGAGAGTAGGGTTACTGGTTGGACTGGATGATCCCGGGAGTCTTTTCCAATCTGAATGATCCTATGATTCTATATGGTTATTCTATTGTAATATAATATGACTTCTCTCTCCAGAAGACAAATTTGTTTTGGTAAATGAACACAATTTCTGTTCCTGACCTCTGAGGGAATTCTGCAAGGTTCCAGCTAAGGTCTTTGTTTTATCTTATTTTTAGTGGTCAGCGTGCTTAGTCAGTACCCTGCTGTCTGTCCTCAGAGGACATCAATGTTTTTAATAAACTCAGTGATTCTATCAAACAACTTTGGTTTGAAAATACAGAGACACGTCACATTGTTGTCTGTATCTGTGTCGGGCAACGGAGCAGTAATTTGTCAAACACAGCATCTAAGCAGAGTGACTAAGTCCAAAAGCAGAAAAATAGAGAGGCTGCAGCATAACTTTCTAGTTGTCAGTAACAACTCTGAAATTCCCTAACCTAATTAATACTTCTAGCTTTATAGTATTTCTTCACAAAGTGTTTGTGAAGTTGAGAGCTTCTGAACAATGCTGACTTGCACACCAAAAAGACTGAGGACAGGCAACCAGAAAGTAAGACATAGTGCCTCACATGCAGCTGTGTATCCATTGCCTCCACGGTAATTAAACAGAAACAAACCAACAAACTTCTGCTAACTTACCAGCTCGATACTGGATGCAACACCCTCACACCTGCTGGATCATCTCTCTCATGGCCTGCTGTTCCCCAAGAAATGTTGGGAGCTGCAGCCTGTCACACACAAGCTCCTTTGCATGAGAGATGTTGTACCTTATCACTAACAGTTGCTGGTTGTAAGTAAAACAGCATCACCCAGATGTCAGTCTGGCACCCAGTCTCTCAGTGCATGAGGCTTTCCTCAAGTCACCTGCAGCTCTCTTCTCCATGGAAACCAATGTACGACATCCAGTCAGTCTGCTGTCACTCTGATCAACAATAAATAGCACTGGGGAAGCAGCTAGTGCATGCAGAGGCATGACAGAGTCTGCAGAGAGGTTTCATCAGCCCTGCCTGAAGAGATTGCTAGCAGTCAAAAGCTGACAGGTTCCACAAACTCATGTGCCAGCATAGGGTTTATGTATGAGGTGGGTCCTCATACAGGTTGGATATTAGAAAGCACTTCCTCATGGAAAGTGTGATCAGACAGTGGCATGGACTGCCCAGGGCAGTGGTGGAGTCCCTGGAGGTGTTGAAGGACAGACTGGATGTGGCCCTTAGTGCCCTGGTCTGGCTGATGTGGTGATGTTAGGTCATGGGCTGGGCTTGATGAGCTCGGGGGGCTTTTCCAGCCTCAGTAGTTCTGTGATAGTAGCTGACGATACTCTATGTTCACACTGCAGTAGAATTCCTTGAATCTGGAATCACATTTTAGTTACCTACTTTGGAAACTTAGGGGCCACATGAACCCATCCATTTTTATCCAGGCAAGGCTGAGTGAAAGCTGAGGAGCATCATGCATTCCCAATTACGTGTTTGCAGCACAATGGTTTGCAGACTTGCTGGACCTCAGAGGCTCCTGGTATCATTAAAAGCTGATTTACTGAAACAGCCCTTAAGGCAAACATCAGACCCACAGAAACAACTGAAGGAGGAGAGACCCTCTGAACTCTGTGAAACGTTTACAAACAGCTTTAGGAGCCCTGGGATGAAGTGAAGTACTTTCAACCATAGAGAGAAAACCTAATGGATATCAAAATCCTTTTTTAGCTTTTGGTGAGTTTTGTTTTCACACTTAGCTGTGATATGAGAAAATGTATGAGGTCATCCAGGCTGCCTCCTCCTCTTCCAGAAGAGTGGTCCCAGTGCTGTTTTATAACACTTAGCTCAGCCTAGCTCTGCCTGACTCAGACAACAGAAACCGAACGCACTTCTTGGGGAGCTTCACAAACGTTGTAATTACTTCACTTTGTGGAATTTTCCTTGGTATTCTACCCAGAACGACACAAAGCAGTCTGCATCAAGACACTGAAATGTCGTGATTGCTGTCCTGTTGATTCTATATCTATTCCTGTAGACAACCTTAAATAATTCCTCAGCCAGCGTGGTGGTGATGTCCTTTGGACATCTGTCTGCAGTCATGCTCCTCACCATTTGGACTCACTGTAGCTGTGACTAAGCCTTCAAGAGCAACTTGTTTCAGATGTTTTCATGCCTGCTTCTCCCTCTCTGTGTTCAAGACACTTGATGAAAAGGACAAGGAAAAGTGAGAAGAAAGAAAAGATGAAAATACCTTTCTTCATGCCAACTGAGCAGGCGGTGGAGGATCCATTCTAAGTATCTGGCCCTGTGTGAATCACATTTTGTGTCTAGGATTTACAGAAAGGATGTTGTTTTTATTTCTGCTTTGTCCAGTGCCAAACAATTAAAAAAAGAATATTACTTTTTTTAGACTATAAAAAAATATAGAACCTTTATGTTGTTGGATACTTTAGAGAAATGATACTGCCCCTAGAAAAGGTTAAATAGGAAGAGTTTCTGCTCTCACATATCTCAAAATCAGTATGATGAACAAAAAACATGTCTCTGAAGGCTCTTGTTTCCAGGATCTGCTCTCAAAGGACCGTACAAGAAGTGTCACAATCTGTTACAGAAGAGATCTGAGTCTGAAGGCATTTGATATCCTCAGAGCACTTGTGTTTGTTGTATATAATCCTTTGAGCTTTAAAAGCAAGAAAAAAACCTACAAAACACAGTCATTTCTTCATCAAAGCAGCCTTTT
This sequence comes from Rhinopomastus cyanomelas, assembly GCA_013400115.1. Classification (NCBI taxonomy): domain Eukaryota; kingdom Metazoa; phylum Chordata; class Aves; order Bucerotiformes; family Rhinopomastidae; genus Rhinopomastus; species Rhinopomastus cyanomelas. The sequence goes on from VXBP01009774.1 coordinate 66,219, forward strand.
GGATTCATGAAGCTTTCCCAAAACAAACAGAACTTTTTGATAGAAGAGACCCTAAAATGGCCTGCACACTCGAAGTGGCAAATGACTATGTACACAGGTACTTCCAAGTTTCAAAAATACCTTTTTTTTTTGCTTTCTGACCAATTCAAGTTTTTTTAGCATTTGAAGACTCTAACACCTATTATATTTCAAAACCTGAATTGAATCTGTCAGTCAAGTTTGTTTGTTTTTTGCAGGAAAGTTTGAAGTTTGGGTTTAAAAGTTGAAAAGTGTCTGCCCCCCGACCCACCCTCTCTTCTCACACCTCTGTGACTTCTGCCTTCTTCACTTCTCTCCACCTTGGACTGCTGGGAGCTGCACTGAGGGAAAATGTTATCACTTCTGAGAATGTTATCGCTCCCCAAGTTGAAGAAAATTTATGGCGAGTGTGAGAATTCCAAACTTTGGAGATTTATGACTGAAGTCAAACAACTGCCGTGATTTGAGAGCAGAAACTCTCTACAAAGGACACTGTGAGCATTTTTAATTTCAATGCAGGAGCAGCCTCTTCGTGTTGTGGTACCTAGATACTCAGGGTACAATGTCAGTGCTGGGGGCACTCTGACCACATAATACTGTGCAGTGTGAAGTGCAAACCAACAGATTATAACAGCAATTTTAAACAAATAAACTCTAAAGCTACCTGAAGGGAAACTCATTGCAACAGGCAAGAGGACAAGCTGCAGTAGAAAGCAGGAAACATTATTTGCTCTTTATGGCCACACGCAAGCCAGTGTTGATATTAACCCAAGAAAGTGAAATGGGCAATCAAAAGCAAAACGTTTACCAGATCCAGAAAAAACAGAAACAGCTACAGGTGTTTGCAAGAACAACACTGAGCACTTACTGTTTTACCACTGGTTTTACTACTTTGGCAAGAGAGGGCTCTGACAAACTAACATGCTACAATATACAGATCTTCAAACTACAGAAATTCAAGACTAATAAAGCCACAAAGATCCAAACACACTCCCAAGGTGGATTCCAGCATTTCACTGTGGTTCTTGTTCCTCCCACACACGGCTCAGATGCCAAGCCCTCTCCAGCTGGGAACGGAAAGCCTGGGCTACAGCTGTTGTCCAGCCATTTCCAGAGTAGTTCCTTAGATTGTCCAAGTAGCACTATTTTTTCTTGAGCGATCTCTTTCCTTCACCTTTCTTAGGTTTTTCCTTCCCACGGAGCTTTTTCAGTCGCCTCATCTCCTCCTTGAAGTCCTGATGCTCATCCCTAAATGAGGGAAGAAAGGAAAAACCCACCAAAGTTTACTCTCTTTCTTGGAATACCTAGTGGGGACAGGTGCTTTGAACCACACCGTAACGAAAAGAACTCTCAAAACCCTTTTTAAGAGTGAAGTTCACACTGAAACTTATCACAATGTATTCAAGGTTAGCATCTGGACTATTCTGTCTAGTTCTGGGCCCCTCAGTTCCAGAGGGATGCAGAACTGCTGGAGAAAGTCCAGTGCAGAGCCATGAAGATGATGAAGGGAGTAGAACACCTCCCTGATGAGGAGGAAAGGCTGAGGGAGCTGGGTCTCTTTAACTTGGAGAAACAAAGACTCAGGGGTGACCTCATAAATGTTGATCAATATGTGAAAGGTGGGTGTCAGGAGGATGGAGCCAGGCTCTCATCAGTGGCATCTAATGATAGGACAAGGGGCAATGGGTGTGAGGTGGAATATCGGAGGTTCCACATCAGTAAGAGAAAGAACGTCTTCCCAGTGAGGGTGACAGCAGTGGAAGGGGCTTCCCAGGAGGGCTGTGGAGTCTCCTTCTCTGGAGATGTTTAAAACCCACCTGGACATGTTCCTGTGCAACTTGGTCTAGATGATCTTGCTGTGGCAGGGTGATTGGACTAGATGATCTTTCAAGACAAATAGTTCTACATAACTTATTGCCTATATCTAAAGTATTTCTCAGGAGTTTCTGATTATGGCAAAAGTTAGTTAGATGGTACTAACTTATTTTACTCTCCTTGCCCTTAGTTCCACAATCAAGTGTATCTTTCCATATGCAAAATGTTCTGAAGTAAGCCTTTTCCTACATTCGTTTCCTTGAAGACAACACTTTCAAGGCCAGTTCACACCCTGCTCTTCCCCATCTCCAGTCCTGCTCCCCCCCTATAAACACAAGAGATTACCTGTATAGACCGAAGTAACGGAGTTTGCTCATGAGGGCATAGTAGGTGTTGTGAGGGGGATACCAGTTGTAGACCCCCTTCCGCTTGGCCAAAGGCTCTTCACTGAATAGCTTCACTACTTTCATAGATTTTGAGTCAGTTGGTCTAACAACATCTCCAAATATCTGAGCACTCAGCCGAGCCATTCGAAGGGCATAAGTGGAAAGACCAGACATCTCCCAGGGAAGAGCAGGCACGCATCAACAGATGAATCTTCCTGCCAAAGGAACCGCAGAAGAGCCACAACTGAGTAGTGCAGACTATCCCAGCACTAAAGCAAATGAACAATCTCATCCTATGTTTGAAGTCATGCATTCCTTGCATGAAACCAGTCTAGTTCTTAGTATGTAATCCTGCACATAATCAACGTCTACACTAATACAGGTACAGCTACCAGCCTAACGAGGCCACTACAGACAGCAATACAGACTGTAAGGTACCTCCGCTGAACCACAATCTACCGTGGCTAGTTTGTTACCTGATGTCACTCAGACAGCTCAAGGCTACCTCTACACTGCAGTCACAGGAACAGGATGAGCTCTGAAGAAAAGCAGTGCCCGCTGCAATGCCTCTGACTTCTACAGATGTGCAAAATAAGGCACCGCTTGAAGATACGGAGGAAGTAACACGCAAATTTTGCTCATAAATATTTCTCACCCTATTTAAAACTCTGTATGAACACTGTTGTAGACCACAAGGACTTATTTCCCGTCACCACACGGCCTAAAGGGCTGCCAGGGGTCACCCCCACCAGCGAGGCTGCGACGCTGCTCACGGCTCGGCTCAGCGCAGCCCTCAGCGAGCCCCGCGGCCGCTTCCAGCTCCACGCTCCCGCTTCCCCCGACTGCGCGAGCNTGCTGAACCACAATCTGCCATGGCTAGTTTATTCCCTGATGTCACTCAGACAGCTTAAGGCTACGTCTACACTGCAGTCACAGGAGCAGGATGAGCTCTGAACAAAAGCAGTGCCCACTGCAATGCCTCTGACTTCTACAGATGTGCAAAGTAAGGCACCGCTTAAAGATACGGAGGAAGTAACACGCAGATTTTGCTCATAAATATTTCTCACCCTATTTAAAACTCTGTGTGAACATTGCTGTAGACCACAAGGACTTATTTCCCGTCACCAGACGGCCTAAAGGGCTGCCAGGGGTCAGCCCCACCAGCGAGGCTGCGACGCCGCTCACGGCTCGGCTCAGCGCAGCCCTCAGCGAGCCCCGCGGCCGCTTCCAGCTCCACGCTTCCCCCGACTGCGCGAGCGCGGAACCCACCGCGGGCTACAGCCCCAGTGCCCGCTCAGCTTCTCCCGCCTCGGCAGCACCGGCCGCACCTCCGCATGACCTACTGACCGCCTCCCCCGGACCCACTGACCCCCACGGCGACCCCCTCGACCGACCCCTGACTGTCGCGGGGACGCATCCGCGCGACGACGCGTGCGCAGTGGCCTCTCCCTGCCAGGGCGTCGCAGCGGGTGACGTCGGCACGGGAGGGGCGGTGCTCGGCCGCGAGGGGCCCTGGGCGGAGGTGCCGGCGTTCCCGCCGTTCCCGCCGCCTCCTCACGGCTCCTGGGCCTTGAGCCGTCCTCAGCGCGTTTCACTTGGGCCTTGCCCCGTTCCGCTCACGCGAGTTTTCACTTGTGCCAGGAGGTCCGAGTGACGGGGGGAGAGGAAGCGGCCTCAGGTTGCGTCAGGGGACGTTTAGATTGGATCTTAGGAAGAAGCTCTTCACGGAGAGACTGGTTGGGCACCGGAACAGGCTGCCCAGGGAGGTGGTGGAGTCACTGTCCCTGAAGGTGTTTAAAAACCGAGTAGCTAGAACACTTGAGGCTATGGTCTAGGGGGTTAGGGGATGTTGGGCTGAGGGCTGGCCTTGATGATCCTGGAGGTCCTTTCAGCCCTGATGACCAGGATAGAAGTGAGAAGAAGCACTAATCCAGGAGAGCACAGTCTGTCATGTGTCTGAGCACTACGTGTGAGCTGTCACTGTGACTTGAAGCTTGTTTCACTTGGAGTAGAATGGAGCAGAAACCTGCATAAAAACACATGACAGACCACAGACTCACAGAATGGCTGAGGTTGGAAGGCACCTTTGAGATCGTCTACTCCAATCCCCCTGCCATGGACATGGACACCTCTCGACGTGATTGCTCAAAGCCTCGTGCGACTAGACCTCAAACACCTCCAGTGAGGGGGCAGCCACAACCTCCAGGCAATCAATTCCAGAGCCTCTTCACCCTTGTACTGAAGAACTTCTTCCTAAGATCTAGTCTAAACCTACTCTCATTCAGCCTAAAACCGTTTTCCCTTTTCCTATCGCTAGATCCACTTATGAAAAGTTCCTCTCCAGCATTCCTGTAGGTTCCCTTCAGGTATTGGAGGGCAGCTATAAGATTACTTATTCCTCCAAGGTACCTTATTTCCTGTGAGAGAAGTTACTCCAGTCTATACAGAGTAAGTAGTTTGGAAGTCATGTTTAGACAATTTAATTATATAACAAAAGCAAAAGTGGTAGTTGCTTAGGAGCCAGCAATGACGATTTGATTCTAGCAAGCAAAACTAAGGTACAATCCCAGCTAGGAAAATAATCTCCTACACACAGAGACACACTTCAGAAAGGCTATCACCATTAAGAAGGGAGAAGTTATGAGAAAAATACAATTCAAAAATAGAAATGTAAAAGAAATCTTCCTCCATAGTCAAAAAGTCACGATTGTGTAATTAACAAAATGGGCAGTTTTGGCTGAAGGACAGTTTTGGCTCAACAGCAGAGAGAAGGAAGCACTCAGAAGTTAAAAGCAAAGTCTAGATCAATGTAGAAAGGCAAAAAATACAGGAAAAAAGTATAGGAAGGAATAAAAATATAGGAAAAATTAAGACTAGAGAAAATACATGAGTGATGTGAGTGAGTACAGACAGGAAAATGAGGAATGCAAGAATGCAGACGTGTAGGATGAGACAGAGACAGTCAAATAGCACAGAGCTGGCAGAAGTGGTAAAAACTTCTATTGTCTCCTTTGAATGATTTTAAAATAGGCATAAACAGTTTTCAGTCTGTTAGTGAGTAGCAAAGTTGGTAAACAACATCTACCAGCACAATGAAGGGGTTTGGCTTGAATGGGGTTTTGAGCAACATCCCTGTGAAGCTCATCCACCTTCATGCTAGAGCAGAATGATGGGGTAATCACAGTTGATTAGGGATTGGAAAGGACCTTGAAAGATCACCTAGTCCAATCCTCCTGCCAGAGCAGGATCACCTAGAGCACGTCACACAGGAACACATCCAGGCAGGTTTTAAATGTCTCCAGAGAAGGAGATTCCACAATCCCCCTGAGCAGCCCCTTCTGGAACACTATTTCTGTTGGTGTGTGTGGAGACATTTGGACATGTAAAGTGAATGTCCCTGCTCTGACAATTTCACAGTCAGAATTAGACTTGACACAGCAAAGAATGGGTGAATTGACATGGGTTTAGAGACAATAACATGGACATTGTCTGCTTGGGGACCATTGTGAAGGAAAGAAATCAAGGGAGTAAAGACACACGGATGGGAAGAGATCTCCTGATAAAGCACAGGGAAGACCTTTATACGAAAATGTAGTTTGATCTAGAATTGTTTTATTTTATCAATAGTGATCTGGAATTACTTACCTAATTAATCCCTGTATTTCAGTTATAATTAATCCCATGTATTTCAGTTATAATTGAATATTGAATATTTCTCCGTTAGCTCATTTGTCCTTGTTTATTGGCAGTTAGGAGGAAAGAAGAGTTTATTTAGTCATCTGCAACATAATCATAAGCTTCCTGGACAAGTTCCTGTACAACTTGATATAGGTGATCCTGCTCTGGCAGGGGGGGTTGGACTGGATGATCTTTCGAGGTCCTGAAGATCATTATGACTGAATACACTTAGGAGGAAAGAAAAGTCTGAACTTGTTTCACTTGATCCTGGAAATGAGGCAGTTGAGCATTTCCTACGTGATACAGTAATCAGCTTCACTCATGAGTCTTACACTTAGAACTATCATGCTGCAAGTTGATCTGTAACATTTTTTTCTGACGTGAGGGAACAAAATGATCTTCATGAGTCAAGCAGAAGACCCTCTGAGCATTTGGTAAAAATGCATTGGCTACAGATGTGTTTAGAATACATTAATTACTAATTTTTGACGTGATCATGAGTAATTGGTGAGCTTCAGTTGCAGCCTCTTGCGCAGCAATTCATGCCGAGCCATGGAGATGTCTAGTGGTGCAAATCCCTCTGGAGAGAATGTCTTGTGTCAAGAGACTGACAGTCTTTGGGGTGGGAGGGGAGTTTGAAGAATATTTGGACTTTAAAATAACTCAACAAACGGATACCACAGAGTAAAATCTACAAAGATGCAGCTGTTAAAAACCACCGCTCTGGCTGTCTAACACAGGAAAAGCTTAGGAGGAAGATGCAGCATAAAAGGAAGAAAGAAATGATGTTTCAAAGCCAGTGTGCATCTTGAGCTGGTTGTTTTCCCACAGATCCAGGCTGTTGAGGCAGCCTTCCTGCTTCCTGGGGAAAAGAGAGCAAGTACTCTTCCTCTCTCTCGCGATGCCTAGAATGGTTTTGACAGTTCTCCAGAGGATCTGCAGGACATCCATATTTAACGGCAGATGAGCATAGCAGGGGGGAGCATAAGGCTGAACAGACAGGTGAGGGGAGGGTGCTGTAGATCTCCACTCATCTACATGCTTGTCACTTATATTGACTGATCTGTAGTTCAAGAACATGTCAGAACAAATGATCAGTGATTTAAACAAAGTGCTTAAGACTGAAGAGAAGGAACATTTCTTAGTGGTTAGATCAAGGGACTGGGAATGAGAATTGTCTCACTGGTGACAAAAGTTCTTGTAGTTTCTTTTCCATCATTCATTGCAGTAGTCATCTGAAAGGACATTCGCTGATGTCCTTAATGAAGGGAGTAGAACACCTCCCTGATGTGGAAAGGCTGAAGGAGCTGGGTGTTTTGAGTTTGGAGGAGACTGAGGGGTGACCTCATTGATGTTTATAAATATGTGAAGGGTGGGTGTCAGGAGGATGGAGCCAGGATCTGCTCAGTGTCATCTAATGATAGGACAACGGGCAGTGGGTGTGAGCTGGAACAGAGGAGGTTCCACATCAATAGGAGAAGGAATTTCTTCATGGTGAGGGTGACAGAGCCCTGGAAGGGGCTTCCCAGGAGGGCTGTGGAGTCTCCTTCTGTGGAGACATTTAAAACCTGCCTGGATATGTTCCTGTGTGACTTGGTCTAGGTGATCCTGCTTTGGCAGGGGGATTGGACTAGATGACCTTTTAAGGTCCCTTCCAGTCCCTAATGTTCTGTGATTCTGCCATGTTCTCATATGGAGTCGAAGGAGCTGTCTGTCTCTTTGCCCAAAAGTAAAAGCGAAGAGTGATTAAAAATACCATAACAAAACGAATTTTGGGAAGATATCAACCTCATCAACAACTCAAGGAGATTGGTCAGGTCTGTTTGAGTTCACATTTCTGTTCCTGCATGCTGAACTCTTGTCAAGATGCTATGTTGGCTCTAGACTTGTTGGGTTTGTGTGCTTCTGACTCCCCTGGATTTTGATGGATTTGTTTTTTTTCTATCCCTGGTGCCCTTTGTGGTGCATTCCAGTGGCGATTTCTCTTAATTTTCTCCTGCATCAGGTCCCTGCTTGTCTTAGAGTATCTCAACCACTGCTCACAAGAGACATAATTAAGCTGTTGGCTATCATTAAGTCATTAGCTACAACATGATAGGTTTAGACTTGACATTAGGAAGAATTTTTTTCACAGAAAGGGTGGTCAGGCACTGGAATGAGCTTCCCAGGGAGGTGCTTGAGTAGTCATCTGGCTGAGTCGCCATCCCTGGATGTGTTTAAAGACCGTTTGGATGAGGTGTTGAGGGATGTGGTTTAGGCGTGAACTTGTCAGGTGGGGTAGATGGTTGGACTCGATGATCCCAGGGGTCTTTTCCAACCCGAGTGTTTCTGTGATTCTGGGAGCACTCTAGATGCCCCCTCTTTGACTGCCTGTGTTTGCAAGTCAGCAGGTTTTCCAAGATCTGGCTGGATTTTCAGGTACCCTAATCATCTCAGTGTCATCCTCTGTAGACCTAAACGTCACTGATGAGCGTGCCCTCCTTCTGTGTTCTTTTGGAGGCACAGCGATGGAAACAGATAATTTGTTGGTTTCAGTTTGGATTCTTTGCTCCAGCCCTGGTGGGTGACATGAAGCTGCTGGTTATTATGTCCTAATAGCTCCAGGGTACTCCAGAGACCTTACACAGCACCAGCGTCCAGCATTGCTCTTTGTTTCAACCTTTGCCTGGCTAGAGTAAGCACCATCAATCTTGCATGCACTTCTCAGCCTCAGTTTCTTCAGCATATGGGAGCATTATTCCGTCTGGCGGGCAGGTTTTGGCAAGTATTGAAGATCTTTCTTCTTACAGCTTGTGTTTTGAGCCATAGAGGCATTTTTGATTCAGTTTGTTCTCTCTGACCTTGCCAGTTCCCAGTCTGAACAAGTCCTGCTCCTACATGTGTTCTCTGGGCATCTGTTCCCTTTCTCCTCTGAAAAATTCCTTCTTCAGATTTCCGTCTGTGAGTCCACAGTTTCCTTTATTTCCATTTTTGTCCTTGGCAAAATTTGTTCTTTCATCCATTTCTCTAGAAACCATCAAGAGAATTAGCTTCTTGAAGACCAGTCTCTTTAACATAGCAGTTGGGCTTTGATTGCGGTCATGAAGGCTTAGCACTCTCCACTGTATCTCCTTTGGCCTTTAGAGCAAAAGTGTGTAAATGCATCACCATCCCTGGAGGTGGTTAAAAACCAAGTAGCCAGAGCACTTGAGGCCATGGTCTAGGGGTTAGGGAGACGTTGGGGTGAGAGCTGGACTCGATGATCCTGCAGATCCTTTCCAGCCATAATGATTCTGTGATTCTATGTGTTTTGAGGTACAGCAGTTCTCACTGGAACAACCTGAGTGTGAGCCATAATCACAGAACATTAGGAACTGGAAGGGACCTTGAAGGATCATCCAGTCCAATCCCCTTGCCAGAGCAAGATCAACTAGCTCAAGTTGCACAGAAACATGTCTAGGCAGGTCATGATTATGTTGCAGATAACTGAGAATCCAAATAATTGTCAGATCACCTTCATTTGCCCTGTTGGTGGTGGGTAGTCTGCACAAACCACTCTCTGTGTGCATTGAGCCATTCTGTTGTCAGCTGGTTGCCCTAAGTGCTGGAGCAGGTCTGAAGGAGCAACGAGACTGGTGAAAGGGCTAGAAGGAAAATCTGATGAGGAGAGGCTGAGGGAGCTGGGGTTGTTTAGTCTGGAGAAGAGAAGACTCAAGGGGGACATTATCTCTCTCTACAACTACCTGAAGGGTGGTTATAGTCAGGTGGAAGTTGGGCTCTTCTCCTAAGCAACCAGTGACAGAAGGAGAGGGCAAGGCCTGAAGCTGCACCAGGAGAGGGTTAGGTTGGACGTTAGGAAGCCCTTCCTCACAGAAAGGGTGATCAGACCCTGGAATGGACTGCCCAGGGCAGTGGTTGGTCTCTCCATCCCTGGAGGTGTTTAAGGACAGACTGGATATAGCACTTCGTGCTCTGGTCTGACTGATGTGGTGATGTTGTGATTTCAACTTGGCATTGACAAAAGAAGAGTAGTGCTTAAGGACCTGCTGCCATGTCTTAGAAAATGAGCTCTGGTAGCAGTTCTTCTGAAGGTTTTCTCCCCTTCTCTTCCCTTTAGTCGTTCTTAAGGCTGACAAACAAATGTCAATTGCATGACATCTAGATCTTTTTGTTTGGGTACTTGTTTCTTCCTGCTGCCTGTTTCCCTCTTGGAGCTCTAATCCTTCGCTTTGTGATCACAAACAAACACAGTTCCTCAACAAACGATTGTGATATCACAGTGCTAAAGTTGTGTGAGGAACAAATTAATCAACTCTAAAGAACCAAGTACTTTACTCTTATGTGAATCTTGCTGGTGATAGTGAGGAGAGCTAATTGCAGAACTGTTGAAGCTAGCAGCATACTTATGTTTAACCAGAGTGTTTAGCGTCCTAGATGTCAGCTGCTTTCCCAGAGACACAGAGTGGTTTTGTACAGGCAGTTTTTTCCTTATTTTGATTTTAGATGAATCTACTCCACTAGGACTTTGCAGCCAAATGAAATACATGAAGATTGAGGTCTTACTTCTGAGTCATCTTCCAAAATGGAGTGTTTTAAAAGTTTTTCTGAGCAGGTGCTATTTTTGGTTTTGCTTACTGGTTTTCCTCCCAGTCCCTTCTGCAGTGATTTCACATGATCTCTGAATTCTGATTTTTGACTAATCCTTTCTCTTAGTGACTAAAAGAAGCAATAAACCGATTTGACAGCTCAGAGTAAATCACAAATAAGATACATTTATTAGCAGAGATTGTAATTGGTCTACAAAGACTGTGGCCATGTCTTTCAGTGGATTAGTTCACTAAATGCTTCTGATTGATAGAACCCATGTCCAAAATCTCTCTGGGAATGAACAGTTTGCCCTGAAATCTGTTAGAACCTCGGGGAAGGTTGTGCAGTGTGACTTGCCACATCAAGCAAACTAGCAGCACTATATACATCTGTGTAAGACTGCCCATATGAACTAAATATTGATGCACTACAGCAAAATCAGAGTTATCCAGGCTTTAATATATTGAAGATCAATGTGTTAGAGGTAGCTGGAGGAGCAGAAGTCACTTTTTACAAAATATGCTTATTATTGGCAGCCAGAAGACAGAGTTTTTGCTCTGAGGCAGTACTCTTTGGCCCTAATATCTCATCTCTGCCATCCTGGATTCTTCTTGCTATATCTATAAAAGTCACAAGATCTATGAATTTTAATGAGAAGTAATATCTCCTGTTTTCAGCTGAGCCCAGTGATGGTGGTGTCGGAGAGTCATCTTCCTTTTGCAGCCAGCTTTAGGCAGAGAGTAACCTTGCTCTGTAACTCATGCATTCAGAGCAATGTCACCTTCATCACTGCAGCAGGCAGTGGGTTTTTCCTGCAGCAGGGTTTAGGATGGGAGGCTGGGCTTCATCCATCCATAAGGCAAACTGGGGGGTGGCTTGTGTGAAACAGTAGTCCTCTTCACAAGGCATTTGGAGAAGCAGGTCTGCAGCAGACAGTTCGTGTGAAACCTAGTCCAACTCAGAGAGAAGCTGTAGAACACGAAGATGCTGACTACCGAGTTGGCAAGACAATAAGCAGAAGGCATAACAGAGTGGCTGCTGTGAGCATGAAGTGCACCAGAGTGAAGCTGGATCTCTGCTTGCAAAAGCAAGGTCTCAGATGTGTTTTATGTTGTGGGAAGGTGCACTTGAAATAGCTAAAGGGGCTAAAGATTGCCTGTGTGCTTTGGATGAGTTGTCTCCTGGCCTGGCAGGACATCCTTTATCAACAGAGTCTTCCCAAACATAACCTAGGTATTTCACCACAAGACTTACTGGACTGTTGGTGAATGAATTTGCAGGTGCTCTCTTTTGCAACTTAGGCCTTTTATTTTTCTCAGACATTTTCTTGATGCTGTTCTTACATTGCAAGACCTTGATTGTTTACCCAGGTCTCAGCAGAGACAGAGCCAAGGCTGAGTGTCTTTAGGGCTCACCTGGGAGCATGGTGCATATTTAGATCCTGACATGTGGTTGAAAAGGATGCAACTCGTGGCAACACCTTTAAATGTGAGTCCCCTTCTCTGAAGATGCTTAAAACCCACCTGGACATGTTCCTGTGTGACTTAATCTAGGAGATCCCACCGTGGCAGGGGGATTGGAGTGGATGATCTTTCAAGGTCCCTTCCAATCCCTAATCTTCTATGATTCTGTGATAGGTTCCAAGCTCTTTGGCAGTTTATCACTGTGCCTGTAAGCATTCAGTCTGAGAGGAGGTGCTGCAGGGATCATGTCTTCAGCTGACTAAGTTTGCCTTGTTTTCAGGAGCATCTAGCTTTTTTAAACTTTATCTCTCTGTGCTGACATTTTCCAAGCAGTTGAAGGGAAATTTTAATTGTAATTTTCTCTTCAAAACTTTACCCTTGTATTGCCTGAGCTTAAAAATATATTTGGAGATGTTCTGATGAGAAAGCTGTTTTTATCATACATAGTTAGCTGTTCCACACGGTAGCCTTAGATTGTTATCAGTGATGTGGTTTTGACAGGTGACAGCTATATAACAGACAGTAAATTTTCACAGGAGGAAGCAATTTTAGTGGAGAGGCCCCAGTGACTTTATTTTATTTTGTCTTTGGAAAAAATAACATTATACCATGGTTCTTTTTAACTTGATGCTGTCTTCTGCCTGTCTCTGTGTGAGATGATTTACTGGCAGACGTTCCCTCAGCTTTATTGAAAAAGATGATATAGGACTGTTCCCCTGCATGGCTTCCTGCTTCCTACCCAGCAATTCATTTTGTTTCCTCCTTTAACAAATGTCTTCTCCATTCAACTCCTGACCCCCTCTGTCTCAAGTCGTGCATGCTTCTTGCTCCAGCACAGGGGGTTGGACTTGGAGTCATAGAATCATTCAGGTTGGAAAAGACCCTTTGGAACATTGAGTCCAACCACCAACCCTACTCTACACGTTCACCCCTAAACCAGATCCCCCAACACTACATCTAAGTGACTTTTAAGCACATCCAGGGATGGTGACTCAGCCACCACCTTGGGCAGCCTATGCCAGTGCCTGACTTAGATGATCTTTCGAGGTCTCTTCCAATGCGTAACATTCTGTATGATTCTCCTGTTTGTCACAACTTCAGGTCACTAAATCAAGACTCTAAGAAGTTACCAGATGAAAAATTGTCCATAAATTGCCATTAGCTTCTGTCTTGTGTTAATGAGTAAGAGTCACGATTGGATCCTCTGCTGAATAAACTTCTTTCCATTCATGGCAGATGATGGATGAACCAGGACTTGGTACTCGTGAGATGGTAGCTGTTGGGTGAAGAGTTTGGAGGCAGCACAGAGAGCCTCCCTGACAAATGCAGGTAGGGAACTGTATTGAAACTGAAAATCTGATTTTGTATCACCCTCTGTGAGAATTGCTGTTAGGAGGCTACTTGACTCAAATAGAATCATAAAATCATAGAGTAATTCAGTTTAAAAAAGACCTTTGGGATCATGGAGTCCAACCATCAATCCTACTCTACAAGTTCACCCCTAAACCAGATCCCCCAACACTACATCTAAGCATCTTTTAACAAACACATCCAGGGATGGTGACTCAACCACCACCCTGGGCAGCCCATTCCAGTGCTGACCACTCTCTCCAGGAAGAATTTCTTCCTGATGTCCAATCTAAACCTACTCTGTTGGAGCTTAGAATCCTTCCCTCTAGTTATGTCACTAATTACCTGTGAGGAGAGACCAGCACCAAGATCTCTGCAATGTCCTTTCAGATAGATCATGCATCACTCTTTCCAGCTACTGTCCACAGGGTGTGAACTTGTAAGGTTGGATAGACGGTTAGTGATCCCAGGGGTCTTTTCCAACCAGAATGATTTTGTGGTTCTGTGATCTTGTCCACATTTTCTGTGCATCCAGTTTCAGTCTCCTGTGCACTGCTTTGTAGCAATACTGCCCACTGAGTCTAGAGTCAAGGTGACTGGGAGCTGTTCTCAGAGCAATGAAAGCACTAAACACTCCGAAAGTCTTGGTTTTAAGCTTCTTTAATTGAGCACCCAAAATACACTGACATGTTTGAAAATAGTGGCTTTTATCTCTGTTCCTCAGCAGGGAGCCACAAAGATAAGTTCATTGATGTTTGTAGGAAAAAAACCAACCCTCAAAACACTACAGTGAGAACACCACGGTGGAAGGGCCCGTGAGGAAATTAATCATTCTGCATTCAGCGCAAGGTCTGGATGCTCTGCAGTAAATAGTACATGCACCACACATTGGGTGATAAGGCCAGGAGAAGATTTGAATAGCGTTCATTAAGTGAGCAACATCTATCCTTTTGCTCTGGAAAAAACCCAGGACACCACTGGAAACAGCAATTGTGTAATTAAAGATCGTATCATCGGGTGTTTGCAGAAGGAATGAGTGAACGTTGCACGGGTGCTGTTAAATCTGGCATGTGCTAACTTCCTGTGTTTGGCAGGCCAAATGGGCTTTTTATTTTTTAGAGAGCGTAAAACAAATCCCCTTTGGGAGTTGGCAGTGGGGAGGGCAGAGGACTAGGTGCTGGTGTGTGCAGCTAGATACTAGTGTGTGCACAGCCACTCACCAGTGTGTACATAGCCGCCTGCCTAATCTCCGCGTGCGTGTGTGGCCGGCTTGTATTTATGCAGCTGGCTGAGGCTTCCCTCTGAAAGTGCTTTTCTCTGCTAAATAAATAGAGCATTAACAACTGGTTCAAGTTGACAAACTTGGTATTAGATGACAAACTTATGTGTCGTGTCTTATTGTCCAGATCTTCCTTTACAGAGCTGAATAACCCCAGTCTGTTTGGGTGATGATGGAGTAGAACACCTCCCTTACGGGGAAAGGCTGAGGGAGCTGGGTCTCTTGAGCTCAGAGAAAAGGAGACTGAGGGGTGACCTCATTAATATTGATAAATATGTGAAGGGTGGGTGACAGGATGATGGAGTCAGGCTCTGCTCAGTGTCATCTAGTGACAAGACAAGAGGTAATGGGTGTCAGCTGGAACATAGGAGGTTCCACATCAATGTCAGAAGGCACGTCTTCCCAGCGAGGGTGACAGAGCACTGGAAGGGGCTGTCTGAAGGGGCTGTGGAGTCTCCTTCTCTGGAGGTGTTTAAAACCCTCCTGAATATGTTTCTGTGTGACTGGTTGGTTCTGCTGTGGCAGGGGGACTGGACTAGATGATCTTTCGAGGTCCCTTCCAGTCCCTAACGTTCTGTGATTCTGTGTTTGTGGGAGTTAAGCTAAGATGCTTCTCTGAGATAGGCAGTATATCTTAAGTTTGTGTATTAGTAGAAGGGCTGGTGCACTGAGGATTCACCCACACCAGTATCCAAGGTGCATTGGAACGATAAAAATTATTAGTAGATATAATTTGTTATATCTGTGTTTGGATTGATTACTGTCTTCTATTTGGAAACCTGTAATGAGAGCAGCAAACCGCCTCCAGAGCCGGTGCTACTCTACACAATACAACACCCGTCTGAGTTCCTCTGGCTTCGGTGAGTGGTTCAATACAAAGAAGGAAGGCTGGAGCCCACCTAAATTAAACATCATCTCTTGAGAAATGAAGATCACAAAGAGAGAGGGGGAAATGCTGAGGATCCCCTCTCCCCGTTGAATAACTGAGCAGTACAGCTGCCTGGAAACGAGAAGTGCGGCGACTTGCTCGGTCCCCTCCCCCACTAGATGGCACTGAACTCTTTTCCTTCAAAAAGGAAAATGAAGAGGAAGAGGAGAAACATGGTGGAGGTCATTCTGCTGTAAAAAAAGCAAAACAAACCCGAAGAAGAGCAAATAGAAATTGGTTGTCCATTAACTCTGCCCTTCCTCCCTTTCTAAACCAACACCCGCCCGCGCGTACCTCGGTACAGGCGCTGTCTTTGCTGTCGTAGCTGAAGCTTTCTTGGAAGGCAGTGGATGATGGGCGCTGGAGGATGCTAAGGAAAGCGGAAACGATCCTGGGAAGGGATGGAGAGGACCCTGTCCCTGTCCGTGCTGAGATCTCACAGGGCTTGTCACAAAGAATTTGCTCTGAACAGGCTCACTGGGCTCCGCTTGCCTGTCCCATGCTTTCAGACATTTTCCCATGCACCCATGTGCTTTAGCTTTCCCTCTGGATCCCTGAAATCACACCCTACAGTAAGAAAAGCCTCAGCTTTCGATCCTTTACTAAAACTGCATTTTCACTCTCCAGTTCATTTGAGATCCACGAATTGCCTCCGTTTGCCCAGATGCCCTTAATTCACCGCAGGGAGTGGTTTTCATGCAGCGTGCCTGGATGGATGTAGAAATGTTTTTAAAAGATGCCTTTCCCTCAGCTTACATTCATCTGGAGATCCACAAGGATTGTTTTTCCCCCCGCTGTGGTGAGGTGGGGGTGGGGTGGGAGGTTGAGGATTTAATAATGATCTCTTTGCGCTGGGAAGGGGCTGTCTATAATAATCCTAGGAAGAGACAGAAGAAAGGCTCCTAACGCCTGCAGCAAACAGTATCTACCTCTCCCGAAGAGAAGGGGATAACGATGAGAAGCATTTACTGCTAATAGTTAAAGTGGAGCTCATCTGACAGCCAACAGCTCTTCCTACATTTCTGCATTTAAGGTGACTTGCAGAAGGGTAGAGATTGCCATCTGATCAAGCTACAGATGCAGCAACCAACCAAAAATGCCTAGAAACTGCCACTGAAATGCCTCTTCAGAGAGAAAGAGAAGACCTGGGAACTGCATGACAGGTTTTGGCATTCAAACCCGTGTTTAAGAGGGAATAAATCTGCCTTCACCAGGTACCAATGTCCCCCTGCCCCAAACTCTTTTACTGCCTTGGAGTGTGACAGAAGACCTGGCACGTGGACCTGCCGGGGTGCACCCCAGACTTGGCTCACTGGACTGCAATCATAACGTTTGACTAGAAAAGGACTGTGGCTATGACAGGATTATATGATTTTTTTCCCTGTTCTCTAGTGTATCTTTGGCCATGATAATCAGAAAAACTGCTCTAATAGCTCAATCCCCCATTTTGTTCTTACCCCCCATCTTTTGAAAGAAAACAGTTCTGTCTTCAAGTTCAGTCTAAACACACAATGAATGTAGCAGACTCTGAAGCTTAAATAAAAAAATCCGAAAAACCTATCAGCCAAAAAAAACATGTTTAGCAAAATTAGGCTTGTTCCCTGTTCTCATCCTTCAGCTGGGACTTGATGCTAAAAATTGGCAAAGAAATCCAGGTGCCCTCTCATCTCTGTGTGGGTGCAATACAGGAAACCTGTTTGTCATCTTCTTATGAGAGCCAGCAGCTTTTTGACCACAAGCCTCTCAATTTTATCTCCGAACAGATGACAACTATGGCTGTTCCAAGCGCACTATAAAATGTAATTCTTTTTATGTACTGACATGTAGTTGCTTGGAAAATCCAGTTATAGAAGTGGATCCACCTGTGCTTAGCTGTTTTTAAAAAGCTCTATATCCTACCCTTAAATATTCGCCGTTGTTACGAACAGCAGAGGGAAGTTGCTGCTAAAGAAATTTTAAACTCGTGCCTAAATGATTTCAGAATCACAGAACATTAGGGATTGGAAGGGACCTCGAAAGATCATCTAGTCCAATCCCCCTGCAGAATCACCTAGACCAAGCTGCACAGGAACACATCCAGGTGGGTTTTAAACATCTCCAGAGAAGGAGACTCCACAACCCTCCAGGGCAGCCCCTTCCAGTGCTCTGTCACCCTCACTGGGAAGAAGTTCCTTCTCAGATTGATGTGGAACCTCCTCTGTTCCACCTTACACCCATTGTCCCTTGTCTTATCACTAGCTAGAGCTTTTTGTTTGCAGTTAATATCCATAACACAACACAAAAATCTTGTGCCAGAGCTGTTTCAGAGGAGGCGGATGATCACGATGTCTATGGTTGGCATGATCAACTTTCCTTTGTGAGTTTCTTGATCATGGAAGGGTATTAGAGCAACAGTACATTTCAAACAAGAAATTTTTGGTTTATTGGAGAGCTGGAAATCCCAGCTGACGTGGGACCTGGTTTTGCCAGGTGAAATGGAAGGAGGCATCTTGCCTTTTTGAAGGATGCAGTTTAGTTTTGGGGCCAAAAGCTGGTAAGATCTGGCTGTGTGGGTTTTTATTTTTCTTATGCAGCTGTATTCTGCCAGAAAATCTGTGTATTTCTGACAGACTTAGAGCTGCTGTGTTCCACCTCTGCTCTTCTTACAGGAGAAGTACCATTTGTGTTGCTAGGGTTAAAATCTAGCAAAATCCCAGTAACCCCTTCTTGGGGCCAAGGGCTGTCACCACCCCAGGGGGCTCCAATAAAGCCTGTGCTTATTTTTTATTCACATGACACAGCTTGGGCTTCAGGGGCCAAGAGCTGGTAGGATTCAGCGTGGCTGTAGAGTTTTGCAGCACTTATCTGTGGAGTGGCATCAGGTGGTGCAGTAGGAGCAACCACATTGTTTGCTAGTCATGCTGTGGAGTTGCTGGTGTGTGACAGCCAAATACTGGATGGGGCTAACTAGGTCCCCCCTGCCAGCTCCAGGAGGATGCTGTGGTACTCAGCAGACCAGGATGTGCCAGGATCCAGAGTTATTTCGATGCAAGGGAAATGGCTGCCCTTATTTCCTCTATAAACACTACAGTTCAGAGTGTGGAGGTCTCTTTTCTCTGGATCACACAGAAGGTTTTGAATCCAGGGGTTTTTTTTGAGCTCATGCTCTGTGTTACGCACCAGGTTAGGGTCGGTGTGTTTTTTTGGTGCAATGAGAAACAGCTCCACTTGTCTTGGATTCAGTCGGCACAATGTAAGGGGCTTGCGACCAAGAACGGGCAGGATCCAGTTAAATCCAGGTTTTACATTTTCCCCTCTTAAGACTGTCAGGCTTCGACATTTCCTGCCTGGGAAGCAGTGCAGTTTATCTTTAAGGAGGCTAGAGAAATAAGAAATGAGTCTCACGTTGCATGGGTGACATCACTGGCTTTTGGCTCAGCGCTCTGTATTCTCCCTCTGTAGGCTTTAGCCAAGGCTGCAGGGCTCGGTGTTTGAACAAGGAAAGATTCCCAGGTGTACAGAAGATTGGATTTGCTCTTATTTGGGTTAAAAACGGTGAAATGAGATTTCTAAAGCTTGGGGACTCCAGCTCACCTTCTGTTGCACTTGATCTCTACAAGATGGGTGAGTTATTCCCATTAAAGAGAAAGGGTGTGGAAATTTAAGGAGAAAAAAAATTATGTCTGAATATATAACAGCTGATGCTGGGGACACGATTCGTACGAAGCTGCTGAGCTGAAATCTCAGCTCCGACGTGGAGACTGGGCCATATGGCAGAGAAATGGTGCAGACCGAAAGCTGTTGACAACAGTTAGGGGCTGCTTCCCTCTCCCCGTGTAAGGTGTGTAGCATCCCAACCCCCCACTCCTTCTCCCAACCCCCCCCTCCCGCTGCCTTGGTTTGTTTTGGTCTGATTCCCCCGACCGCCCTCCCGTTCCTCAGCTTCCCCGCAACCAGCCCGGGCCCCGCTCTGCCCGCAGCCGCCCAACGCGCTGCCGCCAGCGGGAAGCGGTGCCCAGCGCATCCCAGCGCCGGGGACCGAGGCGGCGGTTCAGGCACCGGCGGAAGGGGGGGTGGTAGCGGGGTGCGTGGGGTCTGTGTGTGTGTGTGGGGGGCGTGAGTGTGTGTGAGGGCGATGCTGTGGCCGAGCCCCGGTCCCAGCGCTGCCTAACGGGCGGCGGCGGTTGCTGCCGGGGCTGCCCGGGCGCTGCGGGGCAGGGACGGCGGCCGTTCGCTGCCCGGATGACTGCGCAGAGGAGCGGCCAGGCTGCCGGAGAGGAGCCGAGGTGCTGCCGAAGCCGAGATGTCAGTGACTGTCAGCGAAGTCTGCTGAGGCGAAGATCTGTGCACGTCCGCGGTTCCACATCCAGCCGGGCAGGTTCTATTTTCACCGCGATTTAGAGCAGCAGCAGCAGCAGCAGCAACAACAGCTTGCTCCCCGCTCTGGCTCCCTCCCCTTCGACCCCGTTTTAAACCCAGGAGAGCGGCCGACCGTCCAGACCGTGATGCTCCCGCTGAGCCACTGACAAAGAAAAGGCGAGTCACCCCGAAACGGGGATAGCCGGCTGCTGGCAAGCTGGGGACCTCGAGGTGTTGAACTTTTCTGTCCTGAAATGATGCTGCAGTAAACCTGCTGAACTGAGAGCCATCTCTTCTGGATTTCTGAGCTGGCCAGATTGAAAGAGATTAATGGACTGATCAGCCATAGCTTTCAGGTCTCCTCAGGGGGATCTATCACTTCAGCCCCTGCTGCTCGGGTGCTCGTGGTGAGGGGAGCAGGACATCATTGCATAGGTGGGCTGTTGGTTTGTGCCGGTTCGAGGTGGAAGGCTGTGCTCCTCCTCGCCTCCTCCGTGCTTCTCCTCTCCACAGAGGAGAAAAGGCAGATGAGACTCCAGGACTACCTCCAGGGCAGAACTTTGTAGCACTCTCAGCAGATCTCCGCAGCGCTGATGTGAGCCACGGGAGTTGGGGATGTTTGAGGCGGGCTCTGCCAAGTGACACCTAGCAGATTTTTGCGTGGTCTCCGTGCTCAAGGGCTTTGCCTGTTGTGAAGATGTCCATGGTGTTTCTGTGAAGCTGAGGTATGGCTGCTGGAAGGTTACTGCTCTATGCTGGCCTCTCTTTAGCTCTGTGTGCCCTGGGCATGCTGGCTGTGGCAATCTGCTCTGACCATTGGTATGAAACTGATGCCAGGAAGCACAGAGAGAGGTGCAAGAGCATCACCACCAAGAGAAATGATCCTGGCTTCATTTATAACTCCAACAACAACCTGCCTCTCCGGGCCAGCAGGTCTAGGTTGGACCGCTGGGAAGGGAAACTCCTCTTGGCAAGAAACAGGAGGCAGATCTTTGCTATGAGTGCAGTCGATGAGTGCAACAGACAGTACAACTCGACCAACATGGGGCTCTGGAGGAAATGTCACCGACAGGGATTCGACCAAGAGCTGGAGGAGCTCATTGCTAAAGGTAAGGGTTGTTTGTGTTTTTTATCACCAAATGAACATGTCAGGCCCTTCTGAGCTGAGCAGAGGTTGAACAGAGCCATTTGGGCTCACAGATGTGAGCAGGCATCTCTGGCCAGTTACCTCTCCTTGCAGTGGCTGAACTGGTTTGGCTTGGCATTGCTTCCCAAAGCAGTGCCAGGACAGTTTCCTGTGGGGTCTCTACTGGTGAAGTGTGAGGTTTGAGATGAGAAGGCTTTAGGGGTGAGAGCAGACACACCCCAGAACAACTCGTGCCTCTGTCTCTTTAAGCTTAATATAGTCTGCCAATCACCATGGTATCAGATTATTTTCCATGTACAAAATGAAGTATCAATATGGCAGAGACTGGATTTGTTTTTTTTAGATTATATTTTGTTTGTCCCCAGTGACTCAGGCAAAGTACATGTTATTCTATGGGAGGCCACATATGTCTGGGTTTCATCGTTCCCTTCCCAAATGCCCCATCACTCCTGAAATACACCATTTGCAGTGCTCACATGTAGGCTTTTTCTGTGCTCAAATGGAGAATAAACAAAGAGAAACGCTAAGGAGCAGGAGGAAACCCAGCTTGCTGTTTACACTGAGCTGTGTGTTGGAATATTTTCAACGTCTACAAAACATTACATGAATTTATTAGGTGTGTTAGCTAGGAATCATTTCCTCTTGGGGTGGAGATGCATCTGTTTGCCTGTAGCATTTTTGTGCTGTGTTTTTTCTCTTGCCTTTTGCACCTGCTTCTTTCTTTCCCCCAAGGAACCAACCAGTTCAAGGTGACGGTCAGTCTGCCTCAAACATTTATTTGATCAGAAGTGTAGGACAGGGAGATACGCACAAACCCCAGCCTGTCTACAGAAGATGTGTGTTTTTCCAGGGTGATGAGGGTTTTAGTGAAGGGTGGCAGCATCCTTGCTACCCGCAGCATGGTTACTGTACACAACAAAACACCATTTCTCTCCCATGGTTCTTCTGTTGTGTTCAGATGGTTCCCCAGTGGTTTATTTCCATGGCTGTGAAATCATTGCTTCTCACACCGGGCAATCTTTAAAAATACTTGTTTTCTAAGTGTGTTTGCTGTCCCAAACTCCCTTGATAGCCTGTGTTAATTCCCCTTTCAGGCATCACGAGTGGAATCGTTGCTTTAAGTGAATTATTCACGAGGGATACACTCTCACATGTTTGCCAACGTATACGTTTCGTTCCGTATGTTTTAAAAGTGAGCAGCAGAGGTGAGGAGCTTGGTAGAGACTTGCACTGAAACACCATAAACAGGTGGTCTAGCAGGGAATGTAGATCACTCGTTGGATCCTGTCTGTGTTGCTAGTGACCCTTAATGTCTAGTCGCTACTTAATGAATTCTAAGAAATTAATTGGTGGATTCAGTCCCATTTATGATGGGCAAATGAACATATCCACTGCCTGTAAGCCCCCTGGCACCCTGCTGCTGGTTTCAGTGCTGAGGGAGGGACTCCTGTCCTCTGTCTAGGTGAAGGTGTGGACGTGCTCTGCTGTCTGTGGAGGGCTGGGTCGCTCTGCCACGTGTATTTGCTGTGCTCGGGGCATAAACAGAGAAATTCAACCTTGACAGCGGGCGAACGTGTCACCAGAGCTCACCTTTGGCAAATGGAGTTTCATTTACTAGAGAGGCTTTTCAGCTCAAAAGAAGTGAGTCTCATTCTTCTTTCACCACCGGCCTTGTCCTGGGTTCAGGAGTGTCCTTCTCTACTGCCAGAAGCTGCTGAAATTGCTTGGCACTGGGTTAAGTGTAACAGCAGCTCTGCTAAGTGTTAGCCATAGAGAAAATGTGGCAACTCAGGCTGAGGTGGTTAAACGCAGGAGAAGATAATCCTTGAGTGATATCCTGCTGTAGTTTTGGTGTGTATGAGCATGTGAATGAGTGTGTGTGTGTGTAGTGAGCTAACTCTAAATACAGAGCGTTCAGCCGGTAGCGAGGGATTCCCAGGCTCAGGTACAGGATGCACACGTAGTCCTGGACATATGTATCTGCAGATGGCCAAATGGCCGCTTCTCATAGCCGCTGCCCCAAGGTCAGAAGCGCACGTTGTTCACAGGGAGGAGGTGTGTGCCAACATCAGTGTGTGTCAGTCCTTGCCTTTTAGAATCATTAGAGTCATTAGGGATTGGAAGGGACCTCGAAAGAGCATCTAGTCCAATCCCCCTGTCACAGCAGGATCACCTAGACCAAGTCTCACAGGAACACATCCAGGTGGGTTTTAAACGTCTCCAGAGAAGGAGACTCCACAACCACCCTGGGCAGCCCCTTCCAGTGCTCTGTCACCCTCACTGGGAAGAAGTTCCTTCTCATATTGAGAAAGACCTTCTCTAAAGGTCTTTCTATGCACAATTCACAAACTGCATTGTACTTTGAATTAATGTTGAAGGAGAGAGACTCATGACACTGAACACCACCGTTGGCCATACATGAAGAGTCACACATTAGTGCTGATGCTGTAGAGATCAATAACACAGAGAAATGAGTGTCATGGCAGTTGGATAAAGTGTTGGACTCGCTCAGAAATACAACTGGAGATTTCATAGAATCATGGAATCATAGATATTATAGGATTGCTTCTCTACTTTACGTCTGGTTAGATAAGAAGAGTGAATAGATTTTGGTTACCAAAAGAATTATTATTATGTCTGCTAGAAATCCTCATATGCTGCAACCACTGAATCAGAAGGAACTAGCTTTCCATGGATAGGCAGCTAGTGTCCATGATCCTCCCTCAAGCCAGCTACTAGACTGTTTATGATCCTCACCAATATGATCTAAGTGAAATAAATACATTCACTATTGCTGTCTGAGGTGGAGAACAGCTGTGAGTGCAAAATGAGGTTCATCACAACAGCACCCCCTTGATATTCTAGTTTTGCTTCTGTGGCAGATGCTCATCTGGATTTGGAGGTTGTGGGTGTGGGTGCTGGGGCAGAGCATGCCCTGTCCAGGTGTGAAGAGCTGCAGAAGTCTTCTACCTGCAGCAATCAGATTCCTTAATGAGGTACATTTTCCTGCACAGATGAAACATCTCTATGAGCTCCAGGGAAAATACCAGATAGAAGAGGATGTTACTGGTCCACAGGCCTTTTACTCTCCTTCCTCTGCCAGCTGTTAATTTAATCTAGCACACCTCTTCCGGAACTGGACAAACTAATGCAGGTTCTGGCCCCAAGTGTTGTGCCTAATGCTATATGGAATTGAATGTAGATGCTTTTAAGGGTTCCTTGTTTGAGTTTATTGGTCTTTTTCTTCTTCTTCTTGGTTTTTTTCTTACTTAAGTGGGGCAGGACCTAACTGAGAAGGAACTTCTTCCCAGTGAGGGTGACAGAGCCCTGGAAGGGGCTGCCCAGGGGGGTTGTGGAGTCTCCTTCTCTGGAGACGTTTAAAACCCACCTGGATGTGCTCCTGTGTGACTTGGTCTAGGTGGTCCTGCTGCGGGAGGGGGATTGCACTAGATGATCTTTCGAGGTCCCTTCCAATCCCTAATGTTCTGTGATACTGTGATCTATTTATTTTGAGGCAAATCCTGTATTTTTCCCTAGGCAAAACTTCCAGTATTGAGAATGGTAGGTTTGCCTATCAAAGGGCAACAGAAATGATCATTAAGAGCCTGACTAGCTTTGCCAATACCCTGCAGTCATCCTGCCTGTGAACTCTGCTGAATTTCTTGCCAGCTGTTGGCAATGGCTTGTGGCAGGATCAGGCCCTCTGGTACCTGTCAGGATTCTGATGCCAGTGCTTTTAAAAAACCAGATCTGTTTCTGAAGAGGCTGCGTCACTTTGCTCATTCTGTTCTGTACATGTTAGTTTTTTACCTTCTGGCAAACAAATCCAAACTTCTGTGTGGGATTTTGCTAGAAAAACTGGGAATCTATCAGTTCATATTCCTTGTGGCTAGATATCTAGGTGATCCTGCTGTGGTGGGGGGGTTGGACTAGATGATCTTTCAAGGTCCCTTCCAATCCCTAATGCCCTGCGATTCTGTGACATAACAGACACAAATGCATGTGCAGAAGAGTTGCTCCTAGCTAATGTTTCTCCTATCCTTCTTTTTAACACTCCCAAAGAACCTGAATACATGACAAGAATACATTTAGGTAAGTAGGCAGTGAATGAATACAGGTTGTCACTTGTGACCATGCTCAGGGAGAGGCAGCCAGATATGACCCCAAAGGCCTGAAGGGTATTTTAAAGCTGCATCAAAATGAGGAAGTTTATTTGTTCTCTTTGTGATCATGAATTAAAAAAAATTAATCTAACCAGAAACAACAGAAATTACAGTGGATAATGAAATTAGTGAACGTGCAAATCCCCGTCTTACCGACTTTTAGTTGCCTGAATAATCTTTATTCCTGAGAGTGGCTAAGTGGGCTGAGAGAGAGCCCACTTTAACAGAATCATAGAATCATTAGGGATTGGAAGGGACCTCGAAAGATCATCCAGTCCAATCCCCCTGCCAGAGCAGGATCACCTAGACCAAGAAGTCACGCAGGAACACATCCAGGTGGGTCTTAAACGTCTCCAGTGAAGGAGACTCCACAACCCCCCTGGGCAGCCTGTTCCAGTGCTCTGTCATCCTCACTGTGAAGAAGTTCCAGTCAAAAAGAAAGAGCTGACAAAGCTGGTCCTCTGATTCTGCCTTCACATCTGATCAAGTCTTCAGGCATCTTGGGCGCAGAGTTTAGCTCCTTTTTCCTTGCGAAGCCAGTAAACGTGGCTCTGTGTTAGTTCAGCACAAGAATCTAAACTTCATTGGCTTCTCAGCTGTTTGTCCAGTCTCATCCATTAATGAAATAGCCCTGCAGAGTTTATGTCCTGCTTTGGCAAAGACAGCCGTTCACCGACCGATTGTGTGTGACTTGTAGTGACTCAGAAAAAAAACCTGGAAGCCAACGAGTCTGTCTGCATCCTATGGCAATGTTGGTCAGATGCTTTCCTGCCCTAGTGGAGAGGAAAGCAAGAAAGGAAGAAAAAGGAATTGCATCATTTAATTACAGTAAAGTAGATGAAGAAGTTTCACAATAACCCAGAGTCTGTTCCATGTAGACAATTACTACTCAGAGGACCTTTTGTCTTGCTTTTGGAATGCTGCCAGTTAAACCTGTCTGGATGAGGCTCTGCGACCTGCCAGTGGAATCCAATTCTATTTCAAAAATAGAAAAATTATACTGACCTTATTATTTCTGTCCCCTTTGTACCCTCCTTCTTTCTTTCCCCAAGATCCGTGGCAGTTATAGTAATTCCTGTTCTTTGCAGTATCACAGTGCATTAGAGATTGGAAGGGACCTCGGAAGATCATCCAGTCCAATCCCCTGACACAGCAGGATCACTTAGACCAAGTCGCACAGGAACACATCCAGGTGGCTTTTAAACATCTCCAGAGAAGGAGACTCCACAACCTCCCTGGGCAGCCCCTCTGCCACCCTCACTGGCAAGAAGTTCCTTCTCACATTGATGTGGAACCTCCTGTGTTCCAGCTCACACTCAATTGCCCCTGGTCCTATCACTAGATGCCACTGAGCAGAGCCTGTCTCCATCCTCCTCACACCCACCCTTCACATATTTATCAACATTAATGACATCACCCCTCAGTCTCCTTTTCTTTTAAAACATTTTATTGCCACTGTGCTGCCCTTGTGCCACGAGTGAAAACACCTCCAGCAGGTGATTCCTGTGCAGCCGACCTCTGCCCAACACCAGATTTTGAGGGGGAAAGCTTTCTTTGTGGTTTGTCAGATGCATGGCACAACGGAGGGGGAAAGGTGTAACAGGACTCCTCTGGCCATCACTAGGGGTTATTTACACACAACTGGAAAAGCCCGAAGAGAGGCTATTTGCAGCTATCCCTAGGAATAAGAAAGTCTAATTTCCATGTAACTATTTGCAGCATCTTGCGATGCCGTAGATTTGACCTTTAAAGTGCAGTGCTTTTGCCAGGTAGATTAGCAGGGCCATTTCTTTAACGTATCCTTCCTATATTGAGAAATCCAGACGCGTCTTTTAAAACGTGTGCTTGAAGTCCCAGCTGTTTTCTAAACGGACTCATTATAAAAGGGACTTGATTGAAGTCTTGATTCTGATCCTACTGAGGTCAATGGCAAATGTTTTATTGAACGTGGTGATGCAGCAGTCTCGGGCCCTTAGTGATTCCTTTGAGGTTAAAATTGTCCCTGGATAGAAAGGCCAACACAAGGTCTTCTGTTGCAGCAGAAGCAATCCAGAGAAATCTAAGCAGCAGACAGCCCTTGAGTGGAATCCTAGGGTATCAGAGGGCTGGAGCACCTCTCCTTCAGAGGGCTGGAGCACCTCTCCTATGAGGACAGTCTGAGAGAGTTGGGGCTGTTCAGTCTGGAGAAGAGGAGGCTCCCAGGTGACCTTATTGTGGCCTTCCAGTATCTGAAGGGGGCTACAAAAAGGCTGGGGAGGGACTATTTAGGATGTCAGGTAGCGACAGGACTAGGGGCAATGGAGCAAAGCTGGAGATGGGTAGATTTAGAGTGGATGTGAGGAGGAAGTTCTTCACCGTGAGAGTGGTGAGAGCCTGGAATGGGTTGCCCAGGGAGGTGGTGGAGGCCCCGTCCCTGGAGGTGTTGAAGGCCAGGCTGGATGGGGCTCTGTCCAGCCTGGTCTAGGGTGGGGTGTCCCTGCCTGTGCTGGGGGGGTTGGAACTGGACGATGGTTCCTTCCAACCCTGAGTAATTCTGATTCCATGGCTTCTACAGTGAGGTGAGCCTGCTCTGGCAGGGAGATTGGACCTTTCAGGGTCCCTTCCAGTCCTTGATGATTCTATGATCCTATGATATCACAGAATCACAGAACTTTAGGGATTGGATCATCTAGTCCAGTGCCCCTGATATGCAGGTGTTAAGTCTTCGCTGTTTGTGATGCCGTAATTATTTGTAGCCTGTCAATGTCGTTTGGGAGTGGAACAACTGCACGTTTCTAAGATACAGCAGAGACATGCTCTTGTTCAGAGATTTTCTCAAAACATTTAGTTGATAAAATCACTGGTGTTTCACACATGTGAACTCCAGGAGGCTTTGGCCCACTGTACTTTAAATAAGCAAATTTAATATTTTAATTGCATCAAACTTAAATAGCAGTTCATTAAAAAGTGTCTTTACCACAAGTAATGAGAACTTGCCATGCTCCTCTGACACATCTGAGATAATTAGTTTGATAATATAGATCTTCTAAAAATACTAAGAACATATATGTAATTTAACAAAGCGGCGGCTGTTTTTAATCTGGCTGTTTTAAAGGGCAAATTTCAATCAAGCTGTTGACTTTCAAGCAAAATTACCAGTGAAGACAAAAGGAAATTTTGCCTGACTGAAAATGACAGGATCCTGCCCTTCTCAAGGGAAGCTGGTATTTGCAGAGCTGCCTGCAGGACTGTGTGCTTAAATCCTGCTCATTTAATTGAGCATCCAAATCCTTTTGAGAGATCTCAGCACTTTTATCTTCTGTGCCTACTGCTTCAAAACTTTTTTAAAAGTGCAGAGAAATGACTTAAAATGAGTGCAGATCACAGAATCACGGGACCGTGGAGTTACTGAGGCTGGAAAAGAAGTCTGAGCTCATCCAGCTCAGCCCACGACCCAGCATCACCACATCAGCCAGACCAGGGCACCAAGTGCCACATCCAGTCTGTCCTTAAACACCTCCAGGGATGGGGACTCCACCACTGCCCTGAGCAGTCCAGTCCAGAGTCTGATCACTCTTTCCATGTGGAACTGATTCCTGATACCCAAACTAACCCTCCCATGGCTCAGCTTTGTGTCCTGGTGCTGGCTGCCTGGGAGAAGAGCCCAGCCCTTATCTGTCTACAACCTTCCTTCAGGTTGTTCTAGAGAGGGAGAATCATAGAATCATAGAATCATTAGGGATTGGAAGGGACCATCTAATCCAATCCCCCTGCCACAGCAGGATCGCCTAGACCAAGTCACACAGGAACACATCCAGGCAGGTCTTTAACATCTCCAGTGAAGGAGACTCCACAACCCCCCTGGGCAGCCTGTCCCAGTGCTCTGTCACCCTCACTGGGAAGAAGTTCCTTCTGATATTGATGTGGAACTTTCTATGTTCCAGCTCACCCATTGCCCCTCATCCTATCACTTGATGACACTGAGAAGAGCCTGGCTCCAGGTCCCCCCTGAGTCTCCTCCAGGCTAAACACCNTTCTATGTTCCAGCTCACCCATTGCCCCTCATCCTATCACTTGATGACACTGAGAAGAGCCTGGCTCCAGGTCCCCCCTGAGTCTCCTCCAGGCTAAACACCCCCAGCTCCCTCAGCCTCTCCTCATCAGACTTTCCCTCCAGTCCCTTCCTCAGCCTCATTGCTCCTCTGGACCTGCTCCAGCCCCTCAATCTCTTTCTTGAAGTGAGGGGCCAAGAACTGACCCCAGTACCGGAGGTGAGTCCTCACCAGTGCCCAGTAACAGGGAGCAGTTACATCCCTAGCCCTGCTGGCCACACTACTGCTGATACAAGCCAGGATGCCATTGGCCTTCCGGGCCACCAGGGCACACAGATACGTTCTGTGTGCTGTAGAATTAAAAATGAGAAAGATTATTTGACTTAAACAGAGACGAAAGGATCCGAGTGTTTTTGTTGCCTCCAGCAATAAAATCCAGATCATTATTGCCTTTTCTCATTGAGGAAGCCTTTCTCTGCACTCAGCGTTAACTTCTGGAGTGGACTGACTTCATTAACCATTGCAGAGCCAGTAAATGAGGAGCAAGGCTTTGCATTTTGTAGGTTCTGCAAAGAGAACGACGGTCATTCATAATGTAAATTGCTTAATGGTTCGTTGCTAACAAAGTGTTGCTGGAACCCCTGACAGCAGATTCATCTTTTTAAGAGCAGAAGAAGGAAACAAGATGATGCTTCCTAGTCCTGAATGAATAAATAATTAAATAATGTGGATTCTGGAATCCAAGTGACCCCAACAGACTGTTCAGAATAAAATGCACTTAAAAGAAGAGAACATAAACGAACATATTTTCTCTGCAGGAGAGAAATCGGACTATAAAATGGAAATTTGCCCATTTTCTTTCTCATAAAGCCTAATTCTTCCACAAATAAATATTGAGAACTGCCCAGCTGAGCCTGTTGAGATCATAATCCTTTGTAGATAACTACCAAAATAGATGGAACAAAGGTAGTACCGCGGTTAGGAAGGGGCTTACAAAGCCAGAACTCCATCCAAGCTCTGCCATAGTCTTTCTTCATGACCTGAGGCAAGCGACTTAATCTCTCGAGCCTCAGCTCAGTAGCAGTATAATAGGGGTTCTGTTCATTATTATTAATAGCAGTTAGAGTTCTACCACAGGATTTATGAGCCATAATCACGGATCAGAAATCATGGATCAGAAAAATGTCTCCGTCCTTTTGACATGTTGCTGCACATTAAAGAGTGGTGAGTAACTCAGCCTTAGGAGAGCGTACGGAGACAGGGGGAGGTAACATGTTCAGTGTGAGCGGGCTGACCACGCTGCTGTAGGCACCAGGGAACACGAGGTTGCTAGAAGAGCTGAAAGAAGAACAATGAAGAGGAAGTGCAGATGTTTACAAGATGCTCTTCCAAAGACTGAGGGATGGCACCAGAAAAATAATGGGTCAAGGCTGTTTGAAAAATTAATACGTAGGTGACTGACCTTGTTGATTGACTGCAGGAAGAAATTGACATTTCCTTAATGAAGACAAGGAGATTACACTAATGAGATAGATACTGGGATGGCAGTCCCCAGCTGCTGAGAGAAATGACGTGGCCAGAGTGGTGTGTTGGGAGAATCATATTTCTAGCAGCACCCTGAATGGATGTAGGGAGGGCAAGATCACGTTTGTAAAGGTCAGAGAAAGAAATATTGTAGTAATAAAGGCATGAGATAATGAGAGCCAGGGTGGGGAAAGAATATTCAGACCTTAGACAACCTCATGATCTATGGATGTAGGGAGAGACAGGAGATGAAGATGTCGCTCTGATCGTTGACCAGAACAATCCCATGCAACGCTACAGGCTTGGGGAGATGTGGCTGGAGAGCTGTCTGGCAGAGGGGGACCTGGGGGTTCCGACTGACAGGAAGATGAATATGAGCCAGCAGTGTGCCCAGGCATCCTGGCTTGTATCAGAAGTGGTGTGGCCAGCAGGAGCAGGGGGGTTATCATCCTCCAGTGTTTGGTACTGCTGAGGCCACATCTTGAGTATTGTGTCCAGTTTTGGGCACCTCAGTACAAGGACGTTGTGGAGAGGTTAGTGCTGGTCTCTTCTCAGAAGTGATTTGGGATAGAACAAGATGGAATAGGTTCAAGCTACAACAGGGGAGGTTTAGACTTGAACTTAGTAAAAGTTTCTTCACAGAATCACAGGGATTGGAAGGGACCTTGAAAGATCATCTAGTCCAATCCCCCTGCCACAGCAGGACCACCTAGACCAAGTCACACAGGAACACAGGGTGGTCAGGCACAGGAATGGGCTTCTCAGGGAGGTGGTTGAGTCGCCATCCCTGGATGTGTTTAAATATCATTTGGATGAGGTGTTGAGTGATGTGGTTTAGGGCTGAACTTGTAAGGTGGGGTAGATGGTTGGACTCAATGACTCTAAGGGTCTTCTCCAACCAGAGTGATTCTGTGATTCTGGAAGTAATCGTGTTGGCTGCAATGACCAAAAGGGGGATTACTGAAGAGAAGGGAGAAGAACACCAGGAACTCTGTTTTAGCTGTGATAAGCTCAGTTTGATGGCCACCTGTTGATGAGGGAACATTACAAAGGCTGTAGCTATAGACCTAGGGAGACAAAGTTGTGCTTGAGAAGTGAATGTGAACATTGCTTCATGGTAGTGGAGTCTATGTTTGCAATAGAAATCCCCAAGGAGTGCCACACAGGTGAGAGAAAAGTCTCTTGAGCTTCCAGTAGAGCTGGGAGCAGTTCCTGCTGGGCTTGTGGAGAAGGAGCAGATTCAGAGGTGCTACAAGAGAAGTGAGTAACATCATGGTGGCTTAAGATATGCACCATTTCAAGTTAAAGTATCACGGGTGACTACTGGACGTTGCTGTCATGCTGCAGCAGATGAGAACAGAGGATGCAGGCTGTGCTGAGATTTGCCCAGTACATGAAGCAGACACTTTGTCAGCAGCAGTTGGAAGGGAGAGAAACTTATGCTGAACTAGTGGGGGGACTTCTGGCAGCGTGGAGGGTGGTGGTAAAAGGGAGGAGAGAAACAGACACGGTTTATAGAGAGGAAAATAAATGTTTTAAGATGCAAGAATGCTTTAAGATGAGAGTATTTGAAGAAGAGAGAGACTGAATGGTACTTGTGTTATGAGAGTAAAGAGGCAGATGGGCGGGAGAGGTCAAGGAGAAGAGAGAGTGAGAGGACAAGAGCAGCTGTAAGGAAAGTCAGGAGATAGGATAAGACTGGCTCAGTGGCAAATACAAGAAATTAAAGAAAAGAGCTATCCAGGAGGTTTTTCATTTGTGGGAGCAAAGAATGAGGAAGGAGTTGTAGGAGGGGCAGAGGAAAGAGAAGGCAAAGCTCTTAGAAGAGAAGATCAGAGTTTGCGGTTCTCATGGAAGAACTGGGTGAATTCCTAACAGCTGCAGTGGGGGCTGGAGGAGGTAGGACAGTCTGAGGAATGAGCCAAAGGTGGCAACGAGTTGACTATCACTGTGAGTCTGAGAGTTGACTGAGTTGAGCTGGAGTAGAAAGTCTAAGAATTGAGCAGAACTGGATGGGAGAACAATGTGTTTATAGTGAAGAAACTTAGCCAGGCAGTGGGGCTCCCATTAGAGATGCTCTGTGTGTGAGACCTAGCAGAGACCAAGTGGAATGGGTCAGCTGGGATTTGAGACAGCAGGGCAGACCCTGTCTATAGGGTCATGCAGGGCAAAAGGTCTGTGAATGAGGGTGCAGCACACGTAACATCAGCACATAGGGAAAGGAATAAAGACGATGATAAAACACTGAGAGCAGGCAAGGAGTTCTTAATGCTGATGATCTGACAGAAAAGCCACGCGAGCTTAGCATCAAGACGGTGGCTGATGGCTGTTGCAGAAAGAGTCCAGGGGATGTAGGGGAGGTCTAGGTGGTCCTGCTCTGACAGGGTGATTGGACTAGATGATCTCTCAAGGTCCCTTCCAATGCCTAACGTTCTGTGATTCTGTGAAGTGGTGGAGCAGGAGAATGAGGCTAGAATACAGAGCCCAGTGTGAAGCCCTGTCTTTGGTGACTGATAGGGTTGTAGACGGAATGTAGGAGACACTAAAGATAAAGTTTAAGAGGCAGAGAGGTCACTACCATATAGACTTTCTTCTATAATTTGCCCCACCTTCCCATTGTGAGTATGTCCTGTGTTGAATCTGACAGAGGGGTCAGCATGGTTCTCCCAAACAGAAGCAGGTGGGTTGGTCCAGGGCTTGGAGCAACAGCGCTCCTGTCTCAGACTGAGCCTCCAGTACAGGCAAACAACTGTTTCCCACAAAGTGTCTGTGGGTGTTTGTGTAGGAAGGTACTGACAGAGCCGAGGGGCTTTTGTGGGCAAGTCTTGTCAGCCCGTGGTGCACTCACCCTGGCACTGTCACACTTCAGAGTGCTGCAGTCTCCAATAAATGTCAGGCCAGCTGGGGAGTCTTGGGTCACAAACAACCGCACAGACCCCACGGCAACCTGGCACAGAGCAGGTCCTGCTGTTCTGGTGTTCTGCCTGCCTGGTGTTCTCTGCACCCACTTCTGTTTGTGATCCTGTGAAGGTGTGACCTCGGAACAAGCTGCAGGAGGCTAATGTGGCTTGGGAATGCCAGGGAAGCTGGAAGACCAGCACTCACACGTTCTTAAAGCAGAGTTGAAAGGATCTTCCCAATGTTCCCATCTGATTTTTCCAGCAGGTCTGCCTCAGTTGTCCCCACTGCACTGATTGAGCGAGTTGGGTCTCTGTAGCCTGGAGAAGAGGACACTGAGGGGTGACCTCATTAACATCTATAAGTATTTGAAGGGTGGGTGTCTGGAGGATGGAGCCAGGCTCTGCTCAGTGTCATCTAGTGATAGGACAAGGGGCAATGGGTGTGAGCTGGAACAGAGGAGGTTCCACATCAATGTGAGAAGGAACTTCTTCACAATGAGGGTGACAGAGCACTGGAAGGGGCTGCCCAGGGAGGTTGTGGAGTCTCCTTCTCTGGAGATGTTTAAAACCTGCCTGCATGTGTGACTTGGTCTAGGTGATCCTGCTGTGGCAGGGGGATTGGACTAGTTAATCTCTGAGTTCCCTTCCAGTCCCTAATGTTCTGTGATGAGCTCGTGTTCTGTGTTAAACTTCATCCCTTTTTGCATTCACCAGTTCTCAGGATTACCCAGTTCTGCTGATTCGATATTCCCTAG
The DNA here is from genome assembly GCA_013400115.1 of Rhinopomastus cyanomelas. Lineage (NCBI taxonomy): Eukaryota > Metazoa > Chordata > Aves > Bucerotiformes > Rhinopomastidae > Rhinopomastus > Rhinopomastus cyanomelas. Next base: position 100,560 of record VXBP01009774.1, read on the forward strand.
TGGTTAAAGAGAGGGGTTAAAGGAAGGCAGAGGAGCTGGCTAACAGGATCAAGGGAAATAGTAAAACTCAAATACCTTAATGGGCTCAAATTAAGCAGTTGGATAATTTCCATCTCAAACTTCTTGAAAGACGGGGTATGTGACATTGCAGGTCCAGTAAAAAAGGATTTTCAGTAAACCTATCTAATTAGGACAGGACATTAGGAATGAAAAGTAGCAAATCTCTTTGTAAAGAACTGAGACAAAGGCTGTCTGGGCCACAGTGGACCTTTTCGCTTGGTCACGGTAATAGCTAGTGGAGTTTAACGTCAGTTCTAAAGGAAAAGTTAATTAAATGCATCAGGGAAAATGTAATAAGCACACAATGTGTGTTTCCTATTGGATGTAGATTTTGCTCATCAATATAGAGGTGCCTCACACCTAAGTTACCAGGATTTTGGTACAGGATTGTCTATTCTCCTCCTAATTAAGTGGTTTGTCTTAGTGTTAAACTATTTAGTATGTGTCTTACAGTGTGTTTGAGGAACTGACCAACAGAAAGCAACAAGTGCTGAGAGAGGGAGTGTCAAGATGAAGGTCAACCACAGAGTTCTTGAAGTAGGGGACCAATCTTATCACAGTATGGCAGAACATTAGGGATTGGAAGGGACCTCGAAAGGTCATCCAGTCCAACCCACCTGCCACAGCAGGATCACCTAGACCAAGCCGCACAAGAACATGTCCAGTTGGGTTTGATAACATCATTAATGTCATTGAGGCAGGGTCTGTAAGGGGGTGGAGGGTGGTAGCTCTTTTGCAAGGGAGAGACAGGACACAAGGCTCTTGTGTCCTGAAAGTGATTCTGTTGTTTGAAGGGGAGGGTTAGGCTGGATATTAGGAAGCCCTTCCTCATGGAAAGGGTGATCAGACACTGGAACAGACGGCCCAGGGCAGTGATGGAGTCGCCATCTCTAGAGGTGTTTAAGGACAGACTGGATGGGTCACTTGGTGCCGTGGTCTAGTTAATGTGGTGATGTTAGGTTATGGGCTGAGCTGGATGAGCTCAGAGGGTTTTTCCAGCCTCAGTAATTCTGTGATTCTTTGGCTGTGCTGGGCACAAAGGAGACATTTGCTGCTGCCACAAGAGTGAGACATTGCCAAGAGAAAGAAGGTCTGCAATATTACATACAAAGAACTGAGTGATGCTGAGGACTAGGTGACAGAAAAGATGTGGAATTTCTTTCAATGTGAACTTGTGGTCCTGAGGATATATTTATGTTGCTGGGCAAGTTCCCATCTGAGTCGCAGGCAGGAATTCAGGTCCCCCAGACATACAGGCTATGAGGAGATTGAGACTTAGATGGCTTTCTCCCTGCCCAGGTCCTTCAGTGGGTTTCCTTTCAGGATGGCAAAGGGGCATGTGCAGCAGGGATGGGAGCACAGAGCACATTCAGTGAGGACGAGGGGCTCATTAAGGTGCAGCTAGCTGGAAGTGCAGACAGAGAGTGCTGGAGCCATCACCAACGGGAAGGTGGTTGTGATTGAAGAACAGAGCTGGCCAGATACTTCAAGAAGAGGAATGTTCACGTTACGGGCAACTCTGTTGTAAGGCTCCATTAGCCTTCTGTTATAATCTTTGCTATTCTTATCAACCACCTCTGAGCAACATGAATTCAAGGCAGGGTGGGGTTACTGTTGTGAAGAGAAGAAGGAAGAATCTGCTTTACAAACACAGTTGTTACGTAGAAGAAACGACGTTAAATACGGGGGAGAAGGCAGATGTCTAAGCTAAGGACAGCATTAGCAGGGAAGACTGTGTATGAGGACCATGAATGTATGTAGGCTGGAAGCTGCTGGAGTGGAGCTCTAGGAGGAGTGATGAGGCCACAGCACTTGGATGGATGTATTTAGGAAGGGGATAGTAGGATACACTTTCTGGTTATCCAAGAAAAACAAACCTAGTCCTTTCTAGTGTGTGAAACATGCCATAGGACAGTGAAGGTTTAATTTCTTATTACTATTAATTAATCTTCTTTTCCTCCAAGGAAGAGCATATTCAAGTGAGCGTCAAGTAGGACTTCATGGAAGGAGTGTTTGTCTCGAAGCTGCCTGGTAGCAGCCACGGGTGTCTGATGAGAGCAAAGGGATGTAAGGAAAAGCTCAGGTGCACTATTCCAGCTGCTGGGTCTCTTTCACCTCGGTCTGAGCTGCACTTTGCTTCCTTCCTCTGACACCCCACACATCCAGAAAGGACTGGGATTGAGGACTATGGGCACTTAGAGCACATTTTGAGCCAGCAATGTGCCCCTGTGGCCAAGAAGGGCGATGGCATCCTGGGGTGGATCAGAAGGGGGGTGGTTAGCAGATCAAGAGAGTCTCTCCCCTTATGCTCTGCCCTGGTGAGACTGTAGCTGGAATATTGTGTCCTGTTCTGTGCCCCTCAGTTTCAGAAGAGCAGAGTTGCTGCAGGGAGTTCAACACAGAGACATGAAGATGATGAAGGGAGCAGAACACCTCCCTGATGAGGAAAGGCTGAGGGAGATGGGTCTCTTGAGCTTGGAGAAAAGGAGACTGGGGGGTGACCTCATTCATGTCTATAAATATGTGAAGGGCGGGTGTCAGGAGGATGGAGCCAGGCTCTGCTCAGGGTCATCTAATGATAGGACAAGGAGCAATGAGTGTCAGTTGGAACAGAGGAGGTTCCACATCAATGTGAGAAGGAACTTCTTCATGGTGAGTGTGACAGAGCACTGGAAGGGGCTGCCCAGGGAGGTTGTGGAGTCTCCTTCTCTGGAGATGTTTAAAACCCACCTGGACATGCTCCTGTGTGACTTGGTCTGGGTGATCCTGCTGTGGCAGGAGGATTGGACTGGATGATCTTTCAAGCTCCCTTCCAGTCCCTAATGTTCTGTGATTCCTTTAGGTTATGCAGTAAATAGGATCTTTTTTCTTGGCTCTCTCACCCGCTTTTCATATGTTGCCTGAGCTCCAAACCAGCAAAGGCCTGTTAGGTTCCCAGCCATTTGTATTCATAAGCCAGGGGAATGCAGAGCTTTAAATTTCTTCATTAAAATAGTTTATATAAAATAAAAGGGAAATTCCATACTATATTTAAACGTTGGGGATGGCTGGCAGCAGTGGAATTAAACCCTTATTTGCACATATTTAAATTACCACGAGATGTGTATTTCGGTTCACAAAATGTTCAGTCATTTGGCTGGTGATGCTGGGGGAGCTTCCTTAGAGCAGGAAGGATTCTGCCACAGGATCTTCTAGCTGATGGGGATTAAAGAACTCCTGGGCCTTGTTGCCTCATGTGTGCAGGAGCAGGTCACAAGTCTCACAAAACTTTTTGGGAAAAGTCTCATGGAGAAGGCTCCACAGTGCTAGAGATAGGAAAGCATCATCTGGGATAGCCTTTTGGGTTCAGCTTCCAGAGGAAGTGTCAGCAGGGCTTTGTCAATCAGTATGGAGCAAGAGAAAGTGGGGTGCTGTGTCTGTCCAACTTTGCCTGAGAGTTTGAGTAGCAAAGCTGCCTTCTGTATTGCTGAGTGAAGCTGCTACCCAGGTCTGTGCCTGAGTACCTGGAGAGGGAGGGTTGTATTGAAGGTGGGTCAGAGAATCACAGAATGGCACAGAATCATTAGGGATTGGAAGGGACCTCGAAAGGTCATCCAGTCCAACCCACCTGCCACAGCAGGATCACCTAGACGAGGTCACACAGGAACAATCACTTCTCCATTAATTGAAAGCCTTTCTTTCCAGGGTTTTTGTCTGTGCCAAGATGCAGTGTGCATGCCCTCCAGAGCAGGAGTGTACCATTCTACTTGGTGTTGGCAGAGACACAGAAACCTTCTGGTAGAGGATGGTTGATGAATAGGTGTGAGTCCTTGAGCTTGTCTCATGCATCTTGGACCCCAGTGATGTGACAATGCAGTAACCAAGGCCATTGAGGCGCATGGACCGGGCTGCCTGTATGGTGCCGTTTCAAGGCTCTAGCATTTATCACAGAATCTAACCCTTAAGGCAGGTCAGGGGTCTTGAGTTTAAGTTTTCATCTGAAGGTTTGAATTGTCATCACAGCTATGACAATTACCCTCCAAGTTGGCATCACAGTCTAAGCATCTGATGCACAGATATTTGAATCAGAGGGCAGAGGCAATGTGTGAAAAACTAGATGTGGATGGAGGAGATACATCAGGAGTCCTCTCTGTAGTCATTAACAGGTTCTTTTACTGTCAAGCTGTTCCTTTTCAAAGGCCAATAGAAATGATTTTTCCTTTGTTTCTGAGGGCCTGGGAGCTGAGAAATGACTGCTCTGACATTTCAGCAGACTGCTGTAAAGAATATGGGGAGAGTTTTCACATGAAACGTAGAACAGCCAGAGTTTACCCGTCACAGAGACCAGCCGAAGTGTTTAAGGAGGCATATTGTCTGCCATGCTGTTTGATGTTTGTCTGTTGATGTATTGTCTTCATAGCTGTTTCGTTTGCTAATTGATGTGAGGCTGCATATCCTGGTCGTTCAGCTGTGCTGGAGTTTTATTTAGTAGCAGCACTTTGTTTATTCATTGTTGTTATGAATCATAGAATCGTTCAGGATGGAAAAGACCCTTGGGATGATCGAGTCCAGCCATCAACCCTACTCTGCAAGTTCACCCCGAAACAAATCCCTCAACACTACATCTAAGCATCGTTTAAACTCATCCCGGGATGGTGACACAACCACCACCCTGGGCAGCCCATTCCAGTGCCTGATGTCCAATCTAAACCTACCCTGTTGGAGCCTGGAACCCTTCCCTGTGGTTCTGTCACTAATGACCTGTGAGAAGAGACCAGCATCTCTACAATGTCCTTTCAGATGGTTGTAGGGAGTGATGAGGTCTCCCCTTAGCCTCCTCTTTGAAGGTGTAGGAAGGCAAGACACCGGGTGTTTGTAGCTCTCATGGTTTTAGAGGTCATTTTATTGAAGTGAACCAAGAGAAGGCAGAGTTCAGTGAGTACCTGAGCAGAGAGAAGCAGGTCTTCTGTTGAGTGTAAAGGCCGGGACCTGGCCTTGAACAGTGCTGACATGACAGCAGATACCTAAAGACCTTTCCCCTTTGTTAGCAAACCGCTGAACTGACAACGTGTTTGTGGAAGCCTGTGGAGACTCTGGACTCAAATGCTCCCTGTGAATCAAACTTGCCACGAGGTTTTCCTTTCAAAGATGTATTTAGCTCCTTGCTTTACTGTGGGCAGGACAAGGGCAAATCTGTAGCCAACCTTCTGAATCTTTAAAAGGTAGTTTCACTGGCCATGTGCAACGGTGCAGATCCTTCTTGAGGGCAACTCTTCCAGCAGAGCACTTTTCATCGAGTTTTCCTCCAGACACTGAAGCAGAAGCCAAAGTCCTTCAGAAATCTGTGCATATAAATATATTGTTTAGTTAGTCTAATAAAGGTATTACTGACAGTGCTGCTTGGAGGATTTGTTGGGGGATTTCACTAAGACGGTGTTGGCAGTGGAATTACAGTCGTTCTGGTAAGACCTTGTCAATGCGAGAGAAAATAGCGTTGATCCAATCAGAGATATTTTACAGGATCAATGTAATATTCCTCTGCATAATCACAACCAAAGGATTACGGGGCTGTGCTGGGACTGACTTGAAGGATCACTTGACAGATCACAGCACCATTTGTTCTCGTTGTTTTAGCTGATGAAGTGCGGGTGGTTTTTCAAGCGTGCGTGTGTACCCCTGAATCTTAAAGGGCTCCTTCAGGCCACAGGCATTATTGTCCATCTAGTGCTTTCAAACGGCTGGGACTACACGTGCTTTTCATAGCTGAGCCATACTGAAGGGTCTTGGAATGACCTTGAGACAATTCCTTTTGCAGCCCAGGAAGCTAATGGGTGTGTTGCCTGAATGTGTTCCTGTGTGACTTGGTCTAGGGGATCCTGCTGTGTCAGGGGGATTGGAGTAGATGATCTTTTGAGGTCCCTTCCAATCCCTAATGATTCTATGATTCTAATGTACATGAAATGGGAGAGGAGGCCCCAAGGCAGAGCACAAGAAGGAGAAGACAAATCAATATACAGCCTTATAGCCCAAACATCACAAGGCACTTTGAATAAGTTTGTGTAGTTGAGTTTTCAATTCCTCCATGGACACGCGAGTGAATTCAGGAGGACCAAGAGCTTACTGTGTTGTGCTGGACTAATTCATAGTAAAACAAGACCTCCTTACTGTTTATGCTTTGCATTTGTAGGACCCCAGTATTGCTTTATTGCTCTAATGACAGCTTTGTGGATGTCTTAAATCCCTCTGCTGGCTGCAGTCACTTAGATGCTCCCCCAGCTTTAGTCAGCTTCTCGTGCCAAGGAACAGGAGCGATGTGTTTGACAGCTTCACCACGTGTGATGGACTAGTTCCTTTGGGGTTGCACACACGTCACAGTGGCCGAGGCGCAGAGCAGTGGCTCGGCTCACTGATAACATCAAGGGCTGTTCACACTCCAATCTTGTGGTTTCAGCTGACTTGAACTACAGGGCTGCAGAAGTTATTTGGGGAGGGAAAAATAGCTATTATGAGTGACATTTCATATGAGATGGGACACAGCTCTAGGGGAAATACAATGAAGGGATCAGCTTGTTTCCATCAGGGGCTATAGGACAGATAACCAAAAATGTCCCTTCTGCCATCACGGGCACAATGTAGCCCGTATCAAAGCTTACAGCCTGGCTGGTGACAGGCATGGGACATGGGTACAGAGAAGTATGTGAGAGAATGCCTGTTGGAATTAACCCCTTCAAACAAGCTTAGGCCAGGGGCAAGACCTCCAGGAGTCTGTGGTCTCCATGGCTTTGCCTTGCACCAGGAAGCAAGGGAAGGGCTAGAGGAGGCAAGGCCAGGGTTACAGAGCAATGCAGAGAGGACATAGCCTCCAAGCAGCATCGTGCCTGCCAGAGTGTCCTTGTTGGCTTTGCCTTTGGAAGCTCATTTTTGGCAATGCAGGTCTTTGACAGCCAGTTATTTGTAGAGGAAGACCGGGTTGATGGCTCCCCTCTGCTCTCCATGGCATGGGATGGGAAAGCAGCTGCACGATCTGTCTTTGTGCAGACTGTGATCCCCTGCAATGCTACTGCTCTGTGGGCTCTGGCTGGCCACAGGAGATCTGCTCCTGCTTTGCTGATGGCCCTTTCTGTAGGACCTGTGTGGAAGCCCTTGGGACATCACCATGGGTAGCGCTGACATGACAGGATAGTCTCCGCTTGCCAAAATGATTAAGTGCCTTTGTTTCCACCCCCTTTGCTACCTGGAGTAATCAGTGATCAGATTGCTTCTACAAAATGCTGCACCAAGAAGTCCTCTTTCAGAGTAATAATTGACTTTATTAGCTCTGAGCACCAGAGCCCTTGCATGTATTTGTGTCCTTGAAGTTCATGGCTGGCTGTCAGTTGTTCTGTTGGTGAGCTAGCAGCAAATCCATATTAAAACAAGGTTAGGTCCTCTGACTAAACCAAGAAAAGCATGAACAATCACAGCAAATCTGTGCTGATCGCCTGTTCTCTGTTGCGTAAATTCAGGATGGACCCGTTTCTGGGATTTTCACTCTTAACTCTCAGTGTCCTGGCTCTGGTGAGCCCCCACCCCAGACCATGGCTATTTCTGGGCTGTGCCTATTTCCCTGGTAGTGGATACACAGGCATATGATGAGCATGCTGGTGTAATTTGCATTTTAAAGTAGTCTTAAATAAGCTCTCATGTCTGCGGCTGGGCTTTGAGACAGTCGTGTTCCCTGGAGTTAGCCCAGGGCGATGTGCTGGAGATCACACGTAGCTTTTACTCTGTTCTTGCTCAAGCAAAACTGCTTTTAAGTCCAGGGGAGCAAAGTTGGAAGCAAGTGGGGCTTTGACTTCAGCAGGACACAGAGTTTGCCCAGCGTTGGTTTTAACTTGGGAGAAGACTTGAGGGAAAAAATGGAGAAAGGCCTCTTAGCCCAAACCTCCTGGGGACTTACTAATCACTCCTCGCACAGGTTCACTGCTGAAATCCTTCCTGGAGTTGAGCAGGAGGTTTGCCTGAAGAAAATGACCTACATACACGGCAAGAGCCGTGTAGCACTTGCAGCTAACATTTTATTTGTTGGCATAATAGAAGCATGTCAGCCACTCAGGCTGGCCAAGTTCCACTCGCCTGTTTGGCTGGGATACGTCTTTTTGTTCCTGAGGAGGGAGTTTGTTTCTTTACTGTGCTCCTGGCAGGGATGAGGATTTTGTGCCTGGGCTGATAAATTTTCCATCAAATTTTTCAAAGTTGTTGTTCTGAACCACGACACAAAAAAGTCCAAGGAAAAATAATCCAGGACATAATTCGTGGAAGTACCTTTGCAAATGAAAGTGCTGTGTCCCTCTTTGAATTGAGTGGCCCAGAACTGGACACAAAATTCCAGATGCAGAGGCACTCACCAGGGCAAAGTAGAGGGGGAGGAAGTCTCCTGACCCTCTCTCCATCTGCTAACCAACCCCCTTCTGATCCACCCCAGGATGCCATTGGCCTTCTTGGCCACAAGGGCCTATTGCTGGCTCATGCTCATCCTGCTGTCCACCAGGACCAATACATCTCTAACAGCCCTGTCTCTGCAGAACTCATTTCTTCTGTGAAAGCTGCAAAGCTTAACATTCCCTTTCAAAAACTCACAAATAAATAGAATCATAGAATCATTAGGGATTGGAAGGGACCTTGAAAGATCATCTAGTCCAATCCCCCTGACACAGCAGGATCACCTAGCCCATGTGGCACAGGATATATAGCACGGATCCTCCTCCATGGCACATGATGTCAACCAAATCATTTCCCTTGTCTCATGCTTTTCACTGCCTCATTTTTCCCAGAGGGATTTGCAATCATTAGGAGTCATTTTTTCCCAGCTTGACTTGTAGCGCGGGCAACTGAACATGAGTGCAAGGCTGCGGCACGAGCCGCTTGCTGCAGTTAAGTGCAACCCCTGGTAATGAGCAAGTAAGGTCGGGCCTTTCAATCAGAACCTCTTTGCTGGGGAACAACCTGTCAGGCTGGAGAAGCAGACCACGAACTTCATGACACTGAAATTTTCATACCGCCCTGTCACTGGAGATGTTCAAGACCCACCTGGATGTGTTCCTGTCTGGTCTAGGTGATCCTGCTGTTGCAGGGGGATTGGAGTGGATGATCTTTGGAGGTCCCTTCCAATCCCTAATGATTCTATGATTCTGTGTGCTCGTTTCCACACGCAAACACAGCTCAGAAACTCTCTGGAACACGTAACGCCGTGGATTATTAATTAGCCAGCCAACGTTATCCATAGTAATATTGGTCCTATGGCCTCTGCAGCTCTGTTGCCTCTATCCTTTTTAATACTTCATTAGAATATTGTTGCTTATTTTAAGCTGCCTGGTGACGGCCAGGCTTGAGGAGCTTAATTCCTGCTGCAGGCAGGGAGAGTTCAGTCCTCCCGCGCGCGGTCCTCGCCGTTACGCAGCCTTGCTCAGCAAGATGGCCGGTGCGGGCAGGAGACGTGTAAATCAGCGAGTGCAGCAAGAGGAGCACTTAATTGGAGCTTTATCAAGTGCCTGCAGAGCTGACCTCTGAGCGGCTGCGGAACCACAGTTGGGATGGGAGCGAGCCGGCAGCTTTCGCTGATGACTAAGCCGTGTGCTGCGAGAGGATTTGCTCACGACACTTGCCTGCTTTACCCATGGGTGGCAGAGCACTGCGTAGCTGGGGGTGACTTGGGTCATTCTGCTTAACTCACTTAAAAGGTTCCTTTCAGCACAGGTTCAGAGCTTTGGGGACTCTACAGTTGTGTATGAAGGGTTTAAGTGAGAGCCAGGCTGCCCAGTGATGGGATCATAGAATCATAGAATCATTAGGGATTGGATGGAACCTCGAAAGATCATCCAGTCCAATCCCCCTGCATCAGCAGGATCACCTAGACCAAGTCACACAGGGACACATCAGTGTGGTGCTGATGGTGCAAGGAGGGAGTCAGACTGTATGGTGACACCGTGGCATCTTTAGGCCCATGAAGTCTTTTCTAGAAGAGTAGACAGGGCATGAAACATCCTATCCCTTCTGCATGAGGGACAGTCACAGTTAGTGGCCTGTTGAGAAATGGATCACTGAACTCATCACAGAACGTTAGGCACTGTAAGGGACCTTGAAAGATCATCTAGTCCAATCCCCCTGCCACAGCAGGATCACCTAGACCAAGTCACACAGGAACACATCCAGGTGGGTCTTAAATGTCTTCAGAGAAGAAGACTCCACAACCCCCCTGGGCAGCCCCTTCCACTGCTCTGTCACCCTCACTGGGAAGAAGTTCCTTCTCATATTTATATAGAACCTCCTCTGTTCCAGCTCACACCCATTGCCCCTTGTCCTATCACTAGATGCCACTGAGCAGAGCCTGTCTCCATCCTCCTCACACCCACCCTTCCCACACAGCAACTATGCAATTGTACTAATGAAAACAAAGCCCTGAAGGTTGAAAGCAAGAGGAGAAAGAACTGTGCAGTGCTTCACAAAGCTCACAAATATTAAAGGACCAAATGAATGTGAAAACAGCAATTTAAACAATTTTAAGAGGTAATTTGGAACTGACTGATGATATTTCACTACATGTCTGCACAAAGACATGGTGCTGTGTAGGAGAAAGGAGAGGAACAGGGTTAAAATCTACAATAACTTTGCTATGAGGGCAACTAAAACTTGCAATAAAAAAATAAATAAATACGAAAATTGGGAATTTTCCTGGAAGAAGAAAGGGCAACACACTGAAATTTCTAGAATTTAGAAACTAGGAGCTGTAAAATCTAGATGGGAAAGAAGTTCGAGATAGGAAAGGTCTGTGTAGCTGAGTTAATACTTCATTAATGTTTATTAATAAGTGAAGGGTGGGTGTCAGGAGGATGGAGCCAGGCTCTGCTCAGTGTCATCTAGTGATAGGACAAGGGGCAGTGGGTGTGAGCTGGAACAGAGGAGGTTCCACATCAATATGAGAAGGAACTTCTGCATGGTGAGGGTGCCAGAGCACTGGAAGGGGCTGCCCAGGGGGGTTGTGGAGTCTCCTTCTCTGGAGACATTTAAAACCCACCTGGACATGTTCCTGAGTGACTTGGTCTAGGTGATCCTGCTCTGGCAGGGCAGTTGGACTAGATGATCTTCCGAGGTCCCTTCCAATCCCTAATGTCCTGTGGTTCTGTGATTATGTGAAGACCAGAAACAAAGCTCCAAAAGCTATTAAACCCCAGACAATTAGAGGAAATGGTTGTTCTAATACTCTGCAATAGCAAAGCATATTAATGATAGAAATGCTAACAATAGTTTCTGTCTTTTGCCAAATGGAAATTATTTTTTAAAAAGTGGAAATTGAGGAGAAGTTTAATAATTTTCCAATCCCTAATAATTCTATGATTCTATGAAGTATTTTTATTCTTTTGGAAAAAAAGTCTAGATGAGTTATTCTTGCCATGTGATGGCAACAGAATGCTTTCCTCTCCAGCAGTAATTTAGTCTGGAGGAGCTCAGTTAATAAAGTCAGTCATTTTAATTAAATAGATCTGAATAATTTGATACCAAGCATTTTAAAAGAGCTGGCTAAGGAAATTTCCAGACTTAATTCATGTAAGTAGAGATTTTTTTAGAATTCGTCAGGATACCGGTGGAATATCAAAGACCTAGGAGAAAGCTGATGTTATTCAAACACTTTAAAAGTCTAAACATAGCAATTCTGGGAAAAGTAACGTAGGAGGTACGTAATTAATTAATAAATGAATAAAGAATTAAATGCAGATATGCTTTCTAATGCTAATTAACATGGATTTATAACAATAGATTTCATTAAAACAGTTTTTGTTGATAAAGACACAAATGTTGATTGAATATTCCTTCACTGCTTTTAGGCACATGACTTGGAACCAGATCGCAGAGTCACAGAGCGTTAGGGACTGGAAATGACCTCGAAAGATCATCTAGTCCAATCCCCCTGCTACAGCAGGATCACCTAGACCAAGTTGCACAGGAACACATCCAGATGGGTTTTAAATGCCTCCAGAGAAGGTGATTCCACAACTCCCCTGGGCAGCCCCTTCCAGTGCTCTGTCACCCTCACTGGGAAGAAGTTCCTTCTCATATTGATGTGGAACCTCCTCTGTTCCAGCTCACACCCACTGCCCCTTGTCCTATCACTAGATGACATTGAGAAGAGCCTGTCTCCATCCTTGTGACACCAACCCCTCAAATATTTTTAGACATCAATGAGGTCACCCCTCAGTCTCCTCTTTTCCAAGCTAAAGAGACCCAGCTCCCTCAGCCTCTCCTCATAAGGGAGATGCTCCACCTCCTTCATCATCCTTGTTGCTCTGCTCTGGACTCCCTCCAGCAGCTCCACATCTCTCTTGAACTGAGGGGCCCACAACTGGACACAACACTCCAGATGTGGTCTCACCAGGGCAGAGTAGAGGGGAAGGTGGCAAAGTCTCCACTGAAAACACGTTGAAGACTTAGACCATTATCTTCTGAACAGGAATGAACTCAGGACAGTCCTGTGTCCTGTACTGTACTGAGTATCTCAGTGAGTCATCACAGAGCTGCTTTCTGGGCTCATAATTTACCACTTAACCTGACACAGAAGTTGTGACACTGGAAGTCGAGTGCCTGACACCAAGAGTTGAGGTTCTACGTGCCAGCTGAGGAGTTTCCTGAATGGAGATCAGAACTTTGGAGTGTTCTGTGCATGCAAACGTGCACAGCCATAAGTGCATCCCCTCCAAAGCACACGTCCTGAGGTGATGCTAGGTCATAGGCTGGGCTTGATGATCTCAAGACTCAATAATTCCATGATTCTGTGGGGCTTGAGGCCCTTTGGGTAACTGTGGATCTGGCAGGATAGCAGGGCAGTAGCCTGGGAGTGTTTTGGGTGCAGGGCTGCTCAGAGACCAAGCCCAGAGGACTTTATCACCTGCAGCAGCATTTTGCTGTAGGGTAGCTCAGAACTGAGTCTCCTCTGGCAAGTCAGCACGGCCAGTTGTCCCACAAGAAGGGATGTGGTGGGTGACACAGCAGCAGGCAATCAAAGGAAAGACTATAAGAGGAAGATGCTGAGGAAGGACAGATGGAGGGAAGCCATCGGGAGTGTGATGGAGGCTAAAAGGCAAAAAGCTATGAAAGCTGCATTTGAAAACCATGTTTTTGTGTACATAGGGAAAAAGGGGGGGGGGGAGAAGCACAAAAACCATGAGAGTCAGGAGAGAGCAGCCAGAAGAGAAGCAGCCTGTAAATGAACGATGGCGAGAGAGAAAAGCAGAGGAACCAGAAACACACTCGTTAGTCTTCGTGACCTTCCGTTACACTCACTGAATTATTTATCCTGATATTTCCTAGTGTCTTCCTGCCAGCCAGTTAGTGCCACAGTACAAACAAGAGCAGAACCCCTTTCCTGCTCTTCCTGAAGGGATTTTGATGTCAAACGGCAGCGGTGCTCCTCCCCCACCACCCCGCCATCAGGCGATTATGAATTATATGCCTGGTGCCTCTAATAACCAAAGGGAAAGGGCTGCTCAGCACATTTGGAATGTAAATCTCCTTCTTTCCCCCTCTTTTGTAGGTCATGATATGCAGCCCTCTTCTAAAGCCCTGTGCTCGGATCACAGGCTCCCGCTGCACACGGATTCCTCAGCCTAGCCTCCACAAGGGTGACATTTCGCCCGGCACTGAACCCCTCAGCATCCTGCGGGCTGCAGATAAGCTCGTGGTCCTCACTGTTTGGACAACATCCTGTCACTGTGGGTGGGAAAGCAAACTGTGAGGAAAGCAGAGACTTGCTGTGCTTCAATTAGAGGCAAGAACTTAATCTGTGCTTTCCCCTCACCTCCACACAGCCCTGGGATTCAATTTGCAGGGATCCAGCACTTACCAGCCAGGATTTCACAGCCCCTCCCAAGCAGGACGTACAGTGGCACCAGCACATTCAGTGTCTGAACTTGCCACCTCTTTAACTGAAGGAGGTTTTGGGCTGTTGCGTGAGGAGCTGCTGGCCTCTGGAGAAGGCAGTGTTGTGGTTGTGCCCAGGGAGGTTGTGGAGTCTCCTCTGGAGATGTTTAAAACCCACCTGGATGTGTTCCTGTGTGACTTGGTCTAGGTGGTCCTGCTGTGGCAGGGGGATTGGACTGGATGATCTTTTGAGGTCCTGACTCTATTCTATGATTCTAAGTTATTACCACGAGCAGCTTACGTGACATGTATTGGTCTCAGTCCATTACTAGCAGACAGCTGTCTGCATCACCAAACCACTGGTACAAGTGGAGCTTTTTTGGGGAAGTCTTAGGCAGAGCCAGGGTCAGCATGGCTGGACTGAAACCTCAGCAAAAGTGCAAGGAGAACAGGCTTGAAGTTTTGTGCTTATTCACCTTCAAGAGAATGAAAATAACACAGGCTGCCCAGGAGCTGCCACGGCTATTTCAGGGCTGTGTGAACTAGAGCAGTCTCCAAGGCGGCGCTGGCTTACGTGTGGGACTGTCCTGCTCCCCAGACAGAACCTCCGTCTCCACAAGACACGAAGGTGACATAAAGCCTTTCTGGCAGCTTCTGCTGAGGCAGGGCAGAGAGTGGCAGCCCAGACTGTGTTCAGCACGTAGTTTTTCCACCTAGTGTGCTGATGTGACAACATGCTCAGCCATGGTCTGCACTGTGGACAAATATGGACACTGCCAGGTCTTTCTGAGCTGTAGAGCATCCTCAGACGTGCTGGGGCTACCCAGAGGTACTTGTTGGGGTACAGGTGGCGTGAGATGCAGAGTGTGGCCCAGGAGGAGGGAGAGAGGTTCACAGACTCACACAGAATCACAGAACATTAGGGGTTGGAAGATACCTCAAAAGATCATCCAGTCCAATCCCCCTGCCACAGCAGGATCACTTAGACCAAGTCACACAGGAACACGTCCAGACAGGTTTTAAGAGTCTCCAGAGAAAGAGACTCCACAATGCATTGAGTAGCCCCTTCCAGTGCTCTGTCACCCTCACTGGGAAGAAGTTCCTTCTCAGATTGATGTGGAGCCTCCTCTGTTCCAACTGACACGTATTGCCCCTTGTCCTATCAATAGATGCCCCTGAGCAGAGCCTGGCTCCATCCTCCTGACACCCACCCTTCACATATTTATTAATGAGGTCACCCCTCAGTCTCCTTTTCTCCAAGCTCAAGAGACCCAGCATCCTCAACCTTTCCTCGTAAGGGAGATGCTCCACTCCCTCCGTCATCTTCGTGGCTCTGTGCTGGACTCTCTCCAGCAGTTCTGTGTCCCTCTGGAACTGAGTGGCCCAGAACTGGACACAAGATTCCAGATGCAGAGACACTCACCAGGGCAGAGTAGAGGTGGGGGGAGGTCTCCTGACCCTCTCTCGATCTGCTAACCATCCCCTTTGTGATCCACCCCAGGATGCCGTTGGCCTTCTTGGCCACAAGGGCCCATTGCTGGCTCATGGTCACCCTGCTGTCCACCAGAACCCCCAGGCCCCTTTCATCTACAGAGATTTATGACACTGGAGACAGGGGTCTACATTTCTCTCTGTTCCCTGGGTAGGCCATCGCTTGAGCCATTTAGAAGGAAGGATGCTTTCACAGCTAAGGCACAAAATTAGGAATCAAGAGATTTGGACACATTTCCAGCTTCAGCTCAGATTTTTGTGCATCCTGGGTTTCTTGGCAAAACAGCAGAACGAGAGCATCTTGTAATTCTTC
The DNA here is from genome assembly GCA_013400115.1 of Rhinopomastus cyanomelas. Classification (NCBI taxonomy): domain Eukaryota; kingdom Metazoa; phylum Chordata; class Aves; order Bucerotiformes; family Rhinopomastidae; genus Rhinopomastus; species Rhinopomastus cyanomelas. Next base: position 116,293 of record VXBP01009774.1, read on the forward strand.
CATTGTTTGGATTTGGAGTCAGTCTTTTTCCGTAGCATATTAGCCAACCCAAAATTACTGCTTCACTGGGGACTAGGACTTCTGCTGGGACCTCTGGTAGAAATGCTGAAGGTCAATTTTAATGCTTTTGAGGTGGATATGTTTTATTTTTCTTTCTGCTTTCTGGAAGGTGGAACTTACATGATTTTTCACATCAGCAGAGTGAACGATGAGCTGGCAGAACCATCCCTGGCAACCTGTGCTCCTCCAGCATGGTGATGCCCTTCTCATTTACCTAAACCAGCTGCCCTGATGAGCTACACCTCAGGGGTTCCCACCTGCCTGCCAGTGCCCTGTAGGCCACACGCTGCATCAGCAGATGCTAACAGAGAACGCTGTCTCCTGAAGGCTTCCCTGGAGTGTCTATGCCAGGCTGTAGCTTCAGTGAGGCTCATTGAGATACCCCTGACCATGTTTTCCGGTCTTTTTGGTGGTTGTCAGGAGGATGGAGCCAGGCTCTTCTCAATGTCATCTCATGACAGGACAAGGGGCAGTGGGTGTGAGCTGGAACAGAGGAGGTTCCACATCAATATGAGAAGGAACTTCTTCCCAGTGAGGGTGACAGAGCACTGGAAGGGGCTGCCTGGGGGGTTGTGGAGTCTCCTTCTGTGTAGATGTTTAAAACCCGCCTGGATGTGTTCCTGTGTGACTTGGTCTGGGTGATCCTGCTGTGTCAGGGGGATTGGACTGGGTTATCTTTTGAGGTCCCTTCCAATCCCTAATGCTCTGCAATTCAAATGACTTTTTTCCAGATTGTCCTCATTTAGCCAAAGGAGTCTGATTGATCATTCTTTACTAAAACAGCTTCTTTACTTTGGCTAGCTCAATCTTGAAAACTTAATTTGAGTTCAATATTTTCGTGGTGACAGTTTATACTTGTGAATGAGACACAAGACCAATGACCTCCTTTTGTAATGTTCTGGATTTTCTTCTCACGTATGTAAAGTGCAAAGGCAAGTAAAAAGCTCTTAATTCCAACAAAGGCAAAATCCTGCTGCAGACAGGAAAGTGACTTTGGAGAAAAACAACATCACCAGGCTCTGTGTTTCTTCTCTTCAGTTGCATCCAGATGAAATTTACGCAGCTTTCAAGGGGATGATTCGAACCAGCCAGCCCTAAAACTCCAATTTGGATTTGAAAGTCAAGCTGCGTCCTTTCTGACTCACACATAATCATCCTTAATAGTTTCTACAGACAGGATTTAGCTGACAAGTTGCTGTTTATCATACACAAGACTAGAAAGATTAATCTGAGGCGTTCATCCGTATCTAGGCTGAGTCTTCGTCAATAATTGGTTAAACGTGCGCTATCTGTAGAGCAAAGCAGAGCAGTGTGATCTGAAGAGCAGATCTCCCAAGATGGAGTCAGTGTTGTGGAGCGCTTTCACCCACCACAAACACATTTCATTTCAGCAAACTATTTCCCAGAGGTGAGAGTAAGCCTGGGAGAAGTCCTTTTGGTCTTCCTTCCCCCTACCTTTGTGCCCAGCCTCTAGCTTCCACAGCAAAATGGCTCTGTGGGTTCAAAAGTAGGGGAGCAAGAGAGGAAGATGTATCACAGTATCACAGTATTACCAAGGTTGGAAGAGACCTCATAGATCATCAAGTCCAACCTGTGGGGCTCTGCTCTGCAAAGTGACCAGTTGTCCAGTGGAACATGCAGTCAGATTTTGGGGTTTCCAGTCCTAGGGGTCTCTTTGTTGTGCACATGACATGGGACACCCTCCTGAGCTACCTGACTCAGGCGTTTGTGCATGAGTGGCAGCCTGGCACAGACTGGGACAGGGACTACCAGTCTAGTCTGTGCAGCCATCTTCCATCTCTTCGTGGTGAGATGAAGATGCATTTCAAGGCTGCTTTGGGATCTCACCTCATTTTAATGAGCCTTAAGCATTTCTGAAATGATATTTTGCTTCGCTTGTCATGTACGAGTGTCACGCTGAGCAGTCGGGTGAGGAGGAGGGAGCTGGGCTGTGTGGGATATGTCTGCTTGGGTTCTTCCCCTTTCAGTAAGAGAAGCTTTTCATAATCATAGAGTCATTATGGTTGGAAGAGGCCTCCAAGATCACCAGGTCAAACAATCAACCCAACACCACCATGGGGTTGGGAGGCTTTTAAGAGGGTTCTCCAGGGATCCACCTCTGTGTACTTTTTGATTTGCCCCATGTGTAAATGTGGTGACTTTGAGTCCCCCACTCCAGTTCTGTTTCTTCAGTCCCTTCTGAATCTCCTGTCCATCCATCAGCCACGTGTCTCCCTCTGATCCTGTGACTGGGCGCTTAGCAGCTTCCTTCAGCATGGTAGTGAACGCATCATCTGAGGCTCCATAGATTGTACAGTAGTGGTGGATGTTCCACAGTGGTCTCAGGACTCTGTGACTGCTAGAGAGAGTCCAGGACAGAGCCACAAAGATCATGATGGGAGTGGAACATCTCCCTGGTGAGGAAAGGCTGAGGGAGCTGGGTCTCTTGAGCTTGGAGAAAAGGAAACTGAGGGGTGATCTCATTAATAAATATGTGAAGGGTGGGTGTCAGGAGGATGGAGCCAGGCTCTGCTCAGTGGTATCTAGTGATAGGACAAGGGGCAGTGGGTGTCAGCTGGAACAGAGGAGGTTCCACATCAGTATGAGAAGGAACTTCTTCATGGTGAGGGTGACAGAGCGCTGGAAGGGGCTGCCCAGGGGGCTTGTTGGAGTCTCCTTCTCTGGAGACTCTTAAAACCTGCCTGGACATGTTCCTGTGTGACTTGGTCTAGGTGACCCTGCTGTGATGGGGAGATTCACAGAATCATAGAATCATTAGAGATTGGAAGGGACCTTGAAAGATCATCCAGTCCAATCCCCCTGCCACAGCAGGACCACCTAGACCAAGTCACACAGGAACACATCCAGGTGGGTCTAGATGATCTTTTGAGGTCCCTTGCAATCCCTAATGTTCTGTGATTCCATGACTGTGGGATTTACTGGTCCTTCACTGGCTCAGGAGTAATCTCTGCACACAGAGAAACGAAACAAGAACTTAGCCAAAACCCCTACCTTTGGTGGCAAAATGCCATGGTGACTTTGGAAACCACATCGAAGCCTTCTTCTCTGATTCCTGGAGTGTGTCCTGATGCTCCTCCTAGTGAGATTTTCTGAGCCTACGAGCTCTGTGTCTGTCTACTAACAGACAAAGCACAGTGGGAAAATACTCTGGAATTCCTGCCGCTCAGGAGCCAAAGCCTGGGCAGGGGCTCTGTGGCTTGAAATAGGACAACTACACACTGATTTGTAAAGCTGCATGTCTGCAGAAAATTGACAATATGCTCATGTGGCAGCGCTGTGTCACAGCTCAAGGTGCTAATAGATTCCCTCTCCACCGTTCTGATGCCTTCACACCTCAAATGATCCCATCCAGCCTTGCATAAAACTTAACTAGCGGTGTCTGAAAGGAGTTGAGAGAAGAGCAACAAAAATTACCAGGATGCCTTCAGTATTCATTTAGGTGGAAAGATCAGAAGTGCTAAATGTGGGTAAGAGATGATGAAGGCAGGGATGCACCAATAGACTACAAATACTTGGCAAAGATGAACGACTTTGTGTGATTCAAAAGGGGGTAGATAATGAGAAATGACACACAAGGAAGTGACAAATTAGTCTGAAGACTACAAAGAACTTTCTGCTGTCAGAATCTGTACTGTTAAATTTCTCTTCAGGTTTTGTTGTCAGTAAAATATCCGGAGAGGTAGGTAACAAGCCCTGGAAGCAAAACTTGGGAGGCTGTGCTGCGTAGAGCCGCGGAAAAGAGGTGAACTGGAGGTTACCCCTTCGCCTGTCGGAGGCAACTTCCATCTACCACACATTTAATTTCTTCCACACTATCAGCTTCTGCTCTGTGTATTCTGCCAGACAAAAACAGGCCAGTGGATCGATGCTAGTGGCTGTTACGGAACAAATACTACAGAAAGTCATGGAGATCCCTGCCCATGGCAGGGGAGTTGGGACTGGATGATCCTGTGGTCCCTTCTAACCCTGACTGACTCTACGACTTGGTCTAGGAGATCCTTCTGTGTCAGTGGGATTGGATGATCTTCCAAGGTCCCTTCCAATCCCTAATGATTTTATGATAGGTACCAGCACCTGCTTCATTAGCGACACCAAAGAAGCCCTCTGATGCCACAAACCTTTATAGGGGTTTGTTAGCCCTTTTCTGATTTAAACTTCTGTCCTGGCAGGATGAGAAATATTAAAACTCTCAGCGAATGTACTGCTCGTTCAGCCTGTCCTCTTCTAACCCAAACATGTCTGATTTGCATATTAATTTATTGCTACATGGTTATGACTTTCATATTATATTCCCAGTGAGGAATCTTTCAAGAATCTTGTAACGTAGCTGGATCTTGAAAATGCTTTATCCAGTCCAGCCGTTGAAATCTGCTGAGTTAACCCATCGAGCATCTCACCACACAACTAGGAACAGCAAAGGTTGTTGTCTTCCTTAAAGGTGACATTTCTTCATGTCCAGTCCATTCCACTGTGCTGCTTCACAAATGTCTTCCTGAGGCCCAGCTCCCCTTTACCTGAAGCCTCTAATAGAAGATCCCACACACTTGGGGGTGAGATCTGTCTTGAAATTGAGAGTCATAGAATCATTTTGATGGGAAAAGACCCCTGGGATCATCGAACCCAAACATTGGTCCCACTCTACAAGTTCAGCCCTAAACCAGATCCCTCAACACTACATCTAATGGTCTTTTAAACTCATCCAGGGATGGGGACTCAACTACCACCCTGGGCAGCTCATTCCAGCACCTGACCACTCTCTCCAGGAAGAATTTCTTCCTGATGTCCAGTCTAACCCTCCCCTGTTGGAGCTTGAAGCCCTTCCCTCTGGTTCTGTCACTAATGACCTGTGAGAAGAGACCAGCACCAACATCTCTACAGTGTCCTTTCAGATAGGTGTAGAGAGCAATGAGGTCTCCCCTCAGCCTCCTCTTCCTCAAACTGAACAGACCCAACTCCTTCAATCTCTCCTGATCAGATTGATTCTCCAGGCCCTTCCCCAGCTTGGTTGCCCTCCTCTGCACTCACTCTAGCACCCTGATGTCTCCCTTGTACTGAGGTACCCAAAACTGGACCCAGTACTCAAGGTGCAGCCTCAGCAGTGCTGAGTGCAGGGGGACAATTGCTTCCCTGTTTCTGCTGGACACACAGTCTCTAATCCAGGTCAGGATGCCACTGGTCTTCTTGGCCACCTGGGCACCCTGCTGGCTCATATTCAGCCTCCTGTCAGTTAGAACCTCCAGGTCCTTTTCTTTCTAGCCACACTGCCCCAAGCCTGTAGAAGCCTTGGTTGCTCCCCCAAGTACACTCCAGGCTGGTTTCATTTTGTCCATCTGCAGCAGGATGGACTGTTCACATCTGAAGATGGCAGCTCTGGATCAGAGCTTTGGTTCCAGATTGCTTGACATTTCTGGAGGGTGTTTTCAGCAGATGTGACACTCCCTTGGGGGCTGCTGTAGGTCTGAGGAGTTGAGCAGGAGGATGCCTCAGCCAGCTGAGGGTGCTGGCCATTCCTGGGGGAGTGAGGCACAGGAGAGGCAGGAGGCTGTATCCTCCAAGTGCTGCTGCAGGGGTGGAAATTTTGGGTGGTTCCTCTTGTTCCTTGATTGCCAATTCATTTATCTCAGTGACTATTTACTACTGGAAGGGGAGACACGTTAAGGCCCCTGGATGTTAATTACTTCTGCCAGGCAGGTGTTGTAAATTATTCTGAGAAAATTTATGTGGGGGCTTGTTTGCCTTTCCTCTGTTTGAAGTTTTCCTGAGGGAAAAGGAAACCCCATACTTCCCTCAAGTGCTGCTGCCATTGTGCCAGATCCTAGCTGGATGTCACTAGCTGCAGTCCCTCAATCCAGTGACCCAACTGTGGTGGGAAACCAAGCCCCACAGACCACATGGAGCTCCTGGCAGGTAAAGCTTCCACTCAGCAGCAGCTGTGCTGGCTCAAGGCACTAAGGAGCTTTAACAGCCTTAACTGGACCCACCTGGGAACTCCCCACACCTGCATCTGAGGACCTGAGCTGAGCTTTGTTCTGAGGTGGTGGACTCCAGCAGCTTTGTGGTTCTGGCTTACTCCTCACTGTGCTACTGGACCCTGTGACTAGAAGCCACGTTCAGTTCTTTGGGCCTGGCTCTTCCTGAGGCTTTGCTGCTGTCTGAACTAGGTATGTGCTTTGCTGGGTCCTGGGGTGTGTGTAGAGGCTGTTTGTGTGGGGCTGGAGACCCCTGCAGCTGCTGGGAACAGGTACTGTGGTGTCTCTGTTTGCTGAGGACCAAGGTGCTGTAGCCTTGGTGGGCTGAGCCAGCAGTGTGGGCTTCTGTGGTGTCCCAGGCTGGGCAGAGACCTCCTTGCAGGCAGCTGGTGTGGAGGCAAGGAGCAGTCCCTGCAGGCAGGAGCACAAGAGGCCATGCTGCTCGTGGGCTCTGTGCTGTGGTTCTGTGGGCACTTCCCTCAGATGAGAGCTCTCTTGGTCCAGTAGGTGCCACGGCACCTGCTAGTGCTGCAGGAACCTCTTCATGGTTGTGAAGGTCTTGACTGTGGGGCCTGAGAAAATGAAACTCTGTCTTACCTTGGGAGTGAGAAGGTGTCTTCTTTCCTGGCTCTTTGCTTGGTCTGGGGACATTTTGCTGTTGTCATCACACAACATCATAGAACATTAGGGATTGGAAGGGACCTCGAAAGATCACCCAGTCCAATCCCCCTGCCACAGCAGGATCCCCTAGACCAAGTCACACAGGAACACATCCAGGTGGGTTTTAAACATCTCCAGAGAAGGAGACTGAGCCAGTTCTGCTGAATGAGCAGTGAGGGGAAATGCTTCAGGAATGCTCTGTCTTTACTTAGGAGTAAGTGGAAGTAGATTTAAGCAAGCAAGGAATTATCAATGGTTTCCCAAGAAGGGTCAGTTTTGGGGCTCAAAGGATCCAGAGAAGTGGGTTCAGGTGAACTAATGGGGCCAATAGTGACCCTCATGTCTGTGGTGTTTTTCCTACTTGGTGGCTTTGAATGTGGTGTTGGCAACTTAGCAGGGTGGGCTGGTGGCTTTCACGTTGTGTCTTCCTTCTGTCTCTACCCAGCAAATACTTCTGCATGCAATTTGCAGTTCTACACCCTTGGGTAGTTTCATACAATCATTGACACTGCTGAAGGTTGGACTTGATGATCTTAATTCTTTCGAGGTCCCTTCCAATCCCTTATAATTCTATGATTCTAAATGTTTTTTCCAACCAAAGGCAGTCTGTGATTCTGCAACTGGGGCAGTTGCTCTTGCAGGTGCCCTCATGCTGGGTTAAAGCACAGAACTGGCCAGTTGCAGGAGTTTCTGCTTTGCTGCAGTGTGTGTAATTATCCAGCTCATGACTGGGTCAGCAGGACCGTGCGTGTCAGCATCTAATTCTTCGTTGCCCTAAAGTAATCGCCTTCGACCAATGGTCTGGGGACTATGTCTAAGGGTTTGTGAAAGGTAATGAGAAAAGCAAGGCTGGTGTCATTAGGTTTAAATTCATTATCCAGGGATCCATACCTCTATTTGAGATGCTTTATAGGTCCATGAGTTTAAATAGATTGAAACCACAGCTGTGACAACTTTCTCCCCTTCTGATGGTCCCTTGCAAAGTGCAATGGCAGCACTTTTTTCCCCCCAGAGTAACAAATAGTGAGAGGACTAGGTCACACATCTGTAGGACAAACTCCCACCAGGAAGCTGTAATGGTGGCAGCCTAATGGAATTGGTATTTTATGGGTTATGAGTGAAAATACAAAATTAACTGTATTGTTATATGTGTGAGATACTGGAACTTAACAGCTACTTTGTGGTGAGCGTTGCTGAGGAGAGTGTTATATATGGGGGATGTATTAGAAAAGCCTCCTTCAGGCAGGATTTATGTCTAAGGTTTAATACTCGTCTTCACGCGTGAATTTCTGTGCATTACCTGAGAACATCTGCTTCCACTGAGCAAGGAAGTCAGTCTGGCTCTAAAAAACATTGAGATTTAAAACCTCTACACAGCTGAAAAATATTGATGTAATCATAGAATCATTAGGGATTGGAAGGGACCTGGAAAGATCACCTAGTCCAACCCCCCTGCCACAGCAGGATCACCTAGACCAGGTCGCATACTAATGTTCATTTCCCTCTAGTTACTGATCAATAGCTAGGGCTAGTTATTGATCAATGACTGGATGTTCAGTGCATGTTTTCAGCTGCCCTAGACAAGCGTAACTGCTGGATTCAGGGAGCTGACCCTTTAAAAGTTGTGAATTGTTGTGGGAAGTTGTGGTAAAATATGAAAGGCTGGTGACAGAGCGCCCTAAGGGGCTGCCCAAGGAGACTGTGGAGTCTCCTTCTCTGGAGACATTTAAAACCTGCCTGGACATGTTCCTGTGTGACTTGGTCTAGGTGATCCTGCTGTGGCAGGGGGATTGGACTGGATGATCTTTCAAGGTCCCTTCCAATCCCTAACGTTTTGTGACTTAGTGCTTTGCAGCTGGACCATCCTGCAGAAGTGGTTCTGCTTTGATGTTGTCCTACAGCTGTATCAACAAAGACAGTTTTGCCTGGAATACAGTGGGACCATCATCTCTACTGCAGGGGGTTTCTTGTGGAAATAATCTAATACAGGCTTCTCTGGAGAACTGGAGTCATCTGCTTCTGGGTTTCATGTCTATGTGAACCTCACCTTTTCAGCTTCATTTAGGGTGTTTAAATTGGTTGTAAATGGCTTCCAAGCCCAGTCATGGCAGATCACGCAGGGGTGTTTGTATTAGGAAAACACAGTCGTGTGAATAGCTGTAAAATTTGTCTAGACAGAGGAAGAGAGAGACTCAAATAGCTCAGTGGAACACGGGCGCGTGTGTGAGGAGGGAGGGAGAGTACACACGGCTGCTTGTGTATTCCGGACAAATTGCCAGGAACATGTTAGCACTGGCAAAGGCAAGTCTTGAGGACAGATGAAGTCCCAGAGGTGAGGGCTGTCTGAAAAATGAGCACACAGTTGTGGAAAGATAGTCCCAGTCTTTTCAGGTAGGGTTTTCTTTTGGCAGCTCAGGATGTGTTAATCTTCCTTGGACTTTCCTCCATTAAATGTCGGTGACATCTTCATCTAATCTTTAAAGTTCTTGATAATGAGATCCTCGTTTTCTGATTGTTCACTTGAAATGTTCAGTGTTTCCATAGCCATGGAGAGTAGCAGAAGGCTCATGGAAGACTCAGATCATTGTCGGGGGAAAAAACCCCATCTTTTTTTTTGGGGTGGTGATCCTGGGACCTGATTCACCAATGCTCTATGCTTTTTGGCAAGGGATGCATGACTATGAGCCAGCGATATGCTCTTGTGGCCAGGAGGGCCACTGGCATCCTGGGGTGGATAAGAAGGGGGGTGATTAGCAGAACGAGAGAGGTTGTTCTCCCCGTCTACTCTGCCCTGGTGAGACCACATGTGGAATATTGTCTCCAGTTCTGGGCCCCTCAGTTCCAGAAGGACACAGAACTGCTGGAGAGAGTCCAGCACAGAGCCACAAAGATGATGAAGGAAGTAGAACACCTCCCATGTGAGGAAAGGCTGAGGGAGCTGGGTCTCTTGGGCTTGGAGAAAAGCTAAATCAGTAGGGCCAGACACCAGAGCTTCTATTTGTGTTTAGTGGTTACCCCGTTAAAGTCATCTTCCTTCTCCTCACTTTATGCAGAATCACAGAACATTAGGGATTGGAAGGGACCTCAAAAGATCATCTAGTCCAATCCTCCTGCCACAGCAGGACCTCTTATGAACAATTAAAAAGACCCACTTTTGAGAGCCAGATTAATGGTATCATGATCCTGTACAAAATGAGGAGGGAAATACAGCAGAGAATCAAGCTCCTCTTGGCTGTAGTGAGGGGAATGTTTAGGGAAGCAGATAGAGGAGGTAATTGATAATGAGCTGAAACATGAAACCTCAATTCATGACAGTATTGACTGTGGTGATAAGCTGTGCAATTGGATTCTGAGACAAATGGTAAATCCTCATTGCCTCAAGCTCTTAATTTGTTTGAGAAACTGCTTAAAGCTTTCTTCAGCGACGTAGTTTCCTGTGTCTATCTTGCACTCCTGAAGTGGAATGCGGCGCTGGAAGAGTATGTTAGTCTAACTCTTGCCCTTGATGCAGTTTGTGCATCCTTTGTGGGGAAAAGGTGATCCTGCCCTGGCAGGGGGATTGGACTAGATGATGCTTCAAGGTCCCTTCCAATCCCTAATGTTCTGTGATGCTGTGAAAAGGCAACAGCTTCTTGGTTTGTGTTTTCACACCTTGGAGTACTACAGGGAGGACAGACTAGAGTGAAGTGACACTTTGAGTTAGAGAAAATCCTACTTAATTGGAAGTTTTCTCATGTAATGTATAAAATATTAATATGCCAACATAAATAAAACTAATGACTAGCTTGAAGTCTTGCACAAGCCATCTAGTGCAGACAAAGAATATTGTGTCCAGTTCTGGGCCCCTCAGTTCCTGAGGGACACAGAACTGCTGGAGACAGTCCAGTGCAGAGCAATGGAGATGATGGAGGAGGAAAGGCTGAGGGAGCTGGGTCTCTTGAGCTTGGAGGAACAAACACTGAAGGGTGGTCTCGTTAATGTTTATAAATATGTTAAGGGTGGGTATCAGGAGGATGGAGCCAGGCTCAGTGTCATCTAATGATAGGACAAGGGGCAATGGGTGTGAGTTAGAACACCTGAGGTTCCACATAAATACGAGAAGGAACTTCTTCACAGTGAGAGGGACAGAGCACTGGAAGGGGCTGCCCAGGGAGGTTGTGGAGTCTCTTTCTCTGAAGACGTTTAAAACCTGCCTGGACATAGAATCGTGGAATCATCAGGCTCACCTCCCTGGAGAAGCCATTGAATCAAACACTCAGGGTTGACTAAGTCTAGGTGGCCCTGCTGTGGCAGGGGGATTGGACTAGATGATCTTTCAGGTCCCTTCTGATCCCTAATGTTCTGTGATTCTGTGAAAGGGACTCAGCTCCACAGCCCTCACTCAAATGAAAGATGAATTTGCAACCTGAATTACATGGTCTTGTTTCCTGGGAGGGTGATTCCTGTAGCCGCCCAACTGTTAACGGGGAACGTGCAATGACAAGTGGGTGCTGTGTTTGTCAGCTGTTTAAACTGTTCAAGCTCGTTACATAAGGTGGAGAGTTTCCTTACGTAAGCTACACCATGAATTGCAAATTGTTTACTTGGTTATGACAGTCGTAGCTCCAGATATTTGTAGGCCAAGAGCTACTTGGTGAAGACACTGAGTCATTTTGAATAATGAATAAATTTCAGGTATTCCTTACAGCCTGTTAGCTGATAACTAACAAAGGGAAAAGGACGGAAGGCGTCCAAGTTGTTTCTTAAATTATTCAGTCTGCTCCAGATTGCTGACTCTGAACTGGGTGGCTGGGTTTGTACTATTGACTACGTGTGGCAGTTTGTGTATCGCAGAATTCCTGAGTCATCTGGGCTTCTCAGTGTTGTTTCTACGTAGTTGAACAGTTGTGCTGAGAAAATAGAGTAAGTAGATTCATAAGGTGCTTGGAGGGGGTGGAGGGTTTGCAGCATGAACTGTGCCTCTTCCCCTTGGGTCTGTTGGGCTGTGAGTGGTTTGAGGGTGTTGATGGTGACTCCAAGGGAGTCCTACTGCAGGAATTGCACCCATTCCCCTTTTCCTGTTGGGTCATAAAATCGCAGAACATTAGAGATCATAGAATCATTAGGGATTGGAAGGGACCTCAAAAGATCATCCAGTCCAATCCCCCTGCTAACAGCAGGACCACCTAGACCAAGTCCCACAGGAACACATCCAGGTGGGGTTTAAGCATCTCCAGAGAAGGAGACTCCACAACCCCCCTGGACAGCCCCTTCCAGTGCTCTGTCACCCTCACTGGGAAGAAGTTCCTTCTCACACTGATGTGGAACCTCTCGTGTTCCAGCTCACACCCATTACCCCTTGTCCTATCACTAGATGCCACTGAGAAGAGCCTGGCTCTTACAAAAAGTAATTCTTCTGGGTCTGGAAGGACTCACAGCAAGTTGGCCGTGTTGGCAGAGCATCATGAAATTAGAGGCCATTTTACACCGGGACAAGATCTTTCTCTGATCCACCTGTTTGATGAAGTCTTGTAATAGTTGAGTACTTTACAGATACTTGATGGTGATAACTCAATATTTACCCTCTGGAGG